>JAPDSC010005927.1:99638-111396 GCA_026290005.1 Latrodectus geometricus
TTCCTTTCAATTTTTCAGTTTTTTAACTGAAAATTGAAAGAAACTTGCACCAGAAAAAAAAAAAATTAATAAAAAACAAGTGTTCCTTTTATTATCCTTGTTTATTTACTTATGATTATGATAGTAACTCTACATTTTCTTGTTATTCTTGTTTTTGCTGATTATTTAATTTTCCAATTTTAAAATATAGGTGAAATCTACTGAAAAAAAAATACAGTTGCAGTATAATACTTCTGGTATATTTTTACAGAAAATAAAAAAAATACATCAAGACTACTTAATTCTTAGATTTTTTAAAATTAGTAAATTAAAAAATGAGATTAATGTAAGACATTAAATAATGAAATACTAGGATATTTAAAAAAGAAAATTTTCCTCATAAGAATATCTAACAAAGTGTCTTGATAAAATAGATTATTAAATTATAAAATAGATTATTAAATTTTCAAAGAAATGACACAAGCTATTGATGTCAAAATAGAATGTTGTTGTGAATATCCTTAGCATCAAGTTTTCTGACATAATTAAATCAAAGTTAAAAAAAAAAATGACAAAAGTCACAAAAAAAAATTTATTAAATTCACAATTATTGTTTTTTTCCAAGAGAAAGAAAATCCCTTATGAAAGTTTTGAGGTGTTTTATATAAATCAGACTAAAGCTATAATAATTGTTACAAAAATTAATTTCAAAATAATACTATTTAACTAGTTTCCTTAAAATGAATTTAAGCAATATTTTTCTCCTCACAAAACATAACAGTTACTGCTTAATCTCCTTAAAATTTGATATGTATTTTTTTAACATTGCTCTGAAATAGACAATGCTCAAATTGATGCAGTCATTTTTATATATTTCAGGAAGGATCTTTCTCATATTTTATTGAGTTTTTAATCCAATGTCAATGAGCATGAGGCAAAAGTAGACAGTGTATAGCTAAATATTAAAATTTTGGTTACTGTATAGCAGGGGTGGCCAAACTTTTGGGATCCAGGGTCTACTCTACATATAAAAAATTGAAGGTGGTCTACCAATGGCAGAGCTAAATTAACGTACATATTTATTTTCGGTAACAAGAAAAAATGGTAAATTATGTAATTTTACTAAAAAAAACTTAATATTAATATTTACAATATAAAAATTTACTGACAAAAATAATCAAAGTATTCATATATCAAAAACTGACCATCCTATTCACTTCGTTTGGTTGAAATTTGGCACTGTATATCTGCAACAATTGTTTTTCATATTGTGGCTGGTACGAGCTTATTGCAATGT
Source organism: Latrodectus geometricus (assembly GCA_026290005.1). Classification (NCBI taxonomy): domain Eukaryota; kingdom Metazoa; phylum Arthropoda; class Arachnida; order Araneae; family Theridiidae; genus Latrodectus; species Latrodectus geometricus. The sequence goes on from JAPDSC010005927.1 coordinate 100,915, forward strand.
ATCGTTAATCTGCGCTTTAGGTCCCCTACTCTGCCAACTTGGCGAAAAATGCACCAAGCGTGGTAAACCGGACGTTTTTATACCTAATGAGCTCTTTATGGCAACCTCCGGAGGAAATAATTTGCGCTTTTTCGAGCATGCTCATTAATTGGTTTTTTTCTTTTAGCATTTTCTTTGGTCGTTAATTAGTTTCAGTTTAAAAAATTGGTCATTTTCATTGGTTGCTAATTTGCTTAAAACCGTTAAAAATCGTATTCCATTATCGCCATGGCAACAGCGTTTTTGAAAACCCGCCAAGTACGGGACAAACAGCACACTTTCGCCAAGTTGGCAGAGTAGGGGACCTAAAGCGCATTTTCACCCACGAAATAAAATGTTCATTTGTTAAATGCGACCAATGTTTGTTTTTTGTTCATGGTTGAAAAAGCAGATTCTCAAAGATACCTTGATTCAAAGTATTATCTCAAATACGAAATCAATTTGTAAATATTTGGAAAAGTTTCCTCAGAAATTAATTTCCAAAATTCAGTATCGCTAAATATGCTCTGGATTTAAGAAATATATCGCATCTTAATTTAATAATTTTTTCCTCGACTGTGACTGATGTGATATCTATTAAATGTACTATTTTTTCAGATACTCCATCAATGTTGATATTTTCATTAAATGGAAATTTCATAAAATTGAGTATTTCTTTCAACCTAATTAAGTCGGCAAATTTTCTTTCAAATTCTTCAAACAAAACAAGTAGGTATTAAACAAAATCTTCGAAGTCTCGGTTTGGATTATAAACGCATTCTTCCTCCATGTTTTTGAATTCATTTTTTCTTAGTTGAGATGCATACTTTTATATAGTTTTTTTTAATATTTTAACTGCGCTCATCATGTCTGTTTTAGGTTTTAAATCGTAAACCTTTAATCTTAAATCTTTGCACAGTTTGTTTTGAGTTTTAAAGCATAGAATGTAGTATATTTTTATTTTAAATAATTCATTGATTCTATGTCATAAGTCATAAATTAAATTGTTAATATCCGACGTCATTATCGGGATGGGGAACTACTAAAATTGGAAATTTGGCGACTTTTTTTCTCGCCAAGATGGATTCTCACTAAATACAAATAATTAATAACAAAAAAAATTTAAAAAAAACACAAAAAAATGGTACAAAATACAAGAAAATACTAAATTTGACAACAGCAAAACCCTAAAAGCTGAAAAAACCTAAATTGGCAACTCCGAAATAAGAAACAGCAACCCTAGAAAGTCCGTAGGGAGTGCCAGATTCGGTGTTTAATTTTTGGGGGGTATATCAAAGTTGTTCCCGGGATGGTCGCGTGGACAACCTAAAATGTCTTCGCGGTCTACCAGTCGACCTTGGTCGACATCTTGGCCCTGCTATATAGGCTATTCCCTAAAATGATCCATTCTGAAAGTATAAAATTTACATATTTGGAAAATACTCAATAGAATTTTATTTAAGATGTTTTGCATAAATAATGTTTTTTTGAATAAAATTACTGGAAAATTGGAATCAAAAATAAAAAACGAATATAATATAATTTTTTAATTACTTTAAATTTTAATTTTTAAAAAATATAAAAAAAAATTAAATTCAGTTTGGCAAACATTTTTAATGTTTGTCTTTGAAGATATTCGGATACCTTAATTAAAATCCGATGAAGCTGTAAATGAGGGAAGTTCGATATAATCATAATCATAATACATCAAAAGATTATAAGATAAGAATGGATAGACAAAAAGATACAGAATTTTTATAGTTAAAAAAATTTAAAAATCAAAATACATATTAAAATATTTCACAAAACTAGGAATATGATGAATAAGCATTTTTTACACTAAAATGTATAATTAAACATTGTACAACCGGCGTTATGGTCAGATGTAACCAATGTTTAAAATAAAAATATAATTAATTTTATTTCTATTAATAGTTACCCTTGCAGATGTAGAGAAACTACGAGAAAATAAATTTGATACAGCAGCTTTAGATAAAGTAGAGAACATTTTCAATTTTTTTTAAATTTGCAAGGAAAAATGAAACTAATCTGCCGAATCTGAAACGTTCAAGGAGCAAGTAGGACGAACAGAGTGTTGCCAATACTCAGTAAACAACAACTGTAATAGTTTGTAATTTTTTTTTTAATAATATTATTATTTATTATTTTATGACTTTTGGGACACAGGCAAATTATTCTATGTATCCTTTTACATTTCAACTGAGATTCCTTTGTAGTTTTATAAGAAAAATTTAACTCCAGAATCTATGCCTGAAAGGAAGTTATAATAATGTGAAAAAATGTTATAAGCAATATTTGGAATGATCGAAATAATTAATGTTGGTGTAATTTTTTTACACCTTAATTTCTTTAGGCCAGAAAGAAATTCAATTATAATTGCCTACGAAACCTCCATGTTGAAATAATGAGATTTGTGAATGGAACTGCGATAAAGCGACGACATAAATATCGTCGTTATGTCAAAAATTGATGGATATACATTAATATTTCATCATTAATTTAGTGCTATACTTGGAAACAAATTACTTTGAATTAAATTCGAAACAGAAAAAATGTGTGTAAATTGCGTGAAAAATATCAACATATGATTTTAATTTTTCTCTTTCGTTACAGAATGTTCTAATTCTTATGCATCATCGTAGGAAATGGGTAGCTTCCTTAAAGAGAAAGAAAATTTCCTTTCTTTGTTTGGAAAGTAATTTTGTCTTATATGCGATATAAAATGAGGCAGTCAATGTGAGAGAGTCTGCGAACGCGTGTCTAATGTAATGTTGTGAAAGAAAAAACTGGGTTTATTCTTAGAATTTCGAAAATTTTCAGATGATATAATAAATTTTAAAGTTTCTTCTCCATCAAACATTTATTGAAATAAATATAAAAATTTTCACAAAATTCTTTTTTTAAAAGCTGAAAGAATTGATTTTCTTAAGTTTAAAATAAACTTTAGTCTAACTATGTATATATATTTTAGTAGTTCATTTTTAGGTTATATAATACACTTTCGACTTATTAATAAATTAAAGAGGATAAGTTTCATTGAATAAAAAAAATTTAACCTTAATTAATTATTTAATTTTAAAAATTAATTTTCGTCAAAAGAATTCTGAGCATGATTTTATAACAAAAGAAATGTAAAAGTCAATATTTTTCTGGCAATCCTTGATATTTTTATTAAATACTAATTCATAGTTTTTATTATTTTGATTAGCATTTTTGCTTTTCAGTTCATTATTAACTTTTGTACTAAGTGAAATGTTTTTTCATTACAATTACGTAGTTTATTTCACTTCTTCTTATTTATTATATTTTACAATCAAGTCACTTCAGCTAAATACATTTTGTACCAAGCTGTTAACAGAAACTAACCTAGCTTCATCTACTAGGAGGGTTCCCCACTTTATTTATGAAGACAGAGAGGCGCCTTATGGAGCTTAGTATTAAGAATTCTTAAGGCAATCAAATGAGCAAGGGCAAACTCATCGCAGTACTACTTCTCACTCTTACGGCATTTTCTACATACAGAGTTTTGGTGAAAAAGTCCATATGAATCTGTTTTTTTATACTGTCTAGAGAGGCAGTCATGCTACAACACAGTTACCCACCGTAAATGCAACACCCTGAAGGAAGCATGCAAATAACATGAAATTTACAACATGCATTAGCGGAGGTAAGATTTGGTTAGATTTCAGCGCAGCATGCACATCACGTGCGCTTGTGGCGCCACTTCAAAGCGTTATTTAAAACTTAGAGATTTCAATGATTTCAAGTTCGGCAATTGTGTTTTTACTATGTGTTTTTTTCCCTTTTTAAATTGATTATGCTTCTTAGGAAACAGCGAAAATTTTTGATCAAGTATCTGAGTTCAACAGAAAAAGAATAGTGGGCTACCGGGATTGTGAATTATCTTTCAAGGAAATCGATAATCGTTTTAGACGAAAACAAACAACTGTAATGTGGATCTGTGATCAATGGATGCAGGAGGGTACGACGGTCTATCTGAGACGGCTGCATACGAACCGATGCGTTTGATCGCAGCCACCTCAGTGCATCACTTCAAGTGATGACAGAAAAATTATGCGCAAGGAAGTGACGGATCGCTCAGCCACATCATGAACCATAGCACAGCACATTCAGTCTGTAACGTATCATCCAAAGTCTGCGCGTACCATTCGACTCCGTTTACAATAGAATGGTCTGCCAGCAAGTTACTTCGTCTACCCTTGATGGAGAGCCACAGACGTCTCCGCCACCAATGATGCGATAAAAAATAGATGTGGACGGCAGAATGAAATGAAATTGCCTTTACTGACGAGTCACACTTCTGTCTGCAACATGATGATCGTATTCATATCTTGAGAACCGTGGAGAGAGGATGCTAAACAGTTACGTTATGCTCTGCCATACTGATCATGCACTTGTCATTATGGTATGGGGCAGTATTGGATATCACTCTCGCACTTTTCTAGCACGCATTGCCGGTACTTTAAACAGCCAAAGCTTCATATCCGAGGTCTTGGAGCTAGTGTTCCTTCCTTCCTTACATCCAGGGCTTGCCCGCAACAGGTTAATATTTCAACAGGTTAATACGTAACCACGTGTGCACGCGTTGTCTAAGGGCTCTTCGTCAATCACCAGATTGAATTGCTTCCCTGATCTGCTCGCTCTCCGGATCTTTCGCCAATAGAAAACGAGTGGTTAATGGTTACTCAACGATTGACTCAGTTTATGTCTCCAGCTACCAAACCAGATCAACTTTGACAATGTGTGGAAGCTGCTTGGTTTGCTCTACCTCAAAAACATAGTCAAATTCTCTTTGAACCAATGCCGAAGTGTATGGCAGTGGTGGTCTTCAAGAATGGTGGCTGTTCCGGCTATTGCCTTTGGCAGGAGCCACCCTTCATATAAATCTATAAATTTAATCATTTGATACTTGGTCAACATGTTCTCTACAAAATAAATTTTATTCTGATATCTCTTTCTTGGTATCGCGATTTGGGTGACCAGCAGTGTAATAACTTCCTCCTCTACTTCAGGCGTGGATGGATTAGAGATCATTTCTACTTCTAGTACTGATAGTCTCAGTTTTATCCTAAGGGGACTGTTTCCTCAAAATAAGTCTTAAAACGAGTTTCAGCAGGATCTAGCGCAGTTGTTTTGGGGTGGTCTCTCTTACAGATATTGAAGGAATTGATTGAATTTAAACTTATTAGCTACACCAAAGCATCTTTTTACAAAACAAAAATAGTTCTTTTTTGTGGGGGGCGAATTAAAATGGGGTATGAACCGGTAATAATTTAACCGCATGGGGGTAAGGTGATCCTTAATCCCCACCCACATGCTAATTTCCGTCAACATGTTTCAATGCACATTTTCTTTCCATATGTAATCGGCTTGTCTTGAAGGTTTTGACGGTCCATAATCACGAAATATTTCCACTATTTTATTGTCAATTAAACCAATGTTGCATCTAAATATGGTAACTGACAGTCCACATTTTTTTTATAACAATGTCTACATTTTGGAGGCACAAAACAGCACCATCTACACGATTTCTGCTATACCCGATTGTCAAAAGGAGAATATCAAAGAGATTTTATATTTTCACAGGTTATATGAAGCAATTTGCAGCAAATGCTTCCAAAATTATATTTATTGTTATTTTACTTATTCGCCTTTCATACAACCCCATTGAGGATAATCTCGTTGATGATTCCAGCTTTCTCTGCTGCATTTTATTGAGCTGAAGATCTTTAAGAAATAATCTTTCTTTTCAATAAAGAATTCTTGTGACATTTCGGGCTTTCCGGGTTAATCCTCATAATATCTTGTAATTTCATCTGGAAACAAAGTTCTAGTCTCTCTTTTTATTATTAAATGAATTCTTAATTGGTTACTCTTTTTACAATCTGATGTTATTTGTCGATACACTGACCTTTTATGTTCTACACAAGTCAAAATCTTACCAGAACAACAATTATGCAGCTTTGAGAGCGAGTTTTAGTGTTATGGCGAATAGCAGCTAGTCCACGCTATCCTTGATATGAGCGACGGAAACAGTAATTAATCTTTTTTCCCATCCAATAAATTTGGCAAATATCGAGTTAAACTCTTTTACTGCATTATTGGTAACATCAAACAATAAACTTCTAGCGATTTCTGCTAAAAAATTCATCAGTTCCATTAATTAAAAAATTACTTATCTGTTGTATAGTTTTAAAATTAAAGCGCTCAAAATAGTTTGTCGATTGCAAAACTAATCTGCGCATTTATTAAGGTCTCCAAATACATGGGTAAGAGAATTTAATATATCAGCACGAAAATTAAAAATTCTCTCTGATTGAGATTTATTTTCTAATTTTCTTTAACGAAATAGCCATTGTTACCGACTTTCTCAGGCGTAAAATATTGCTGCTAATTTTTTTCCATTTGGAAATACGACCGTGTTTGCTATTTCTTGAAGGTTCTTTGTTTGTTGCACATATTTCTTAAGAGATGGCTCTTGCATTCAATTTTCTCAACTAAAATATCATCGTATGTACACGAATCTAAAGCTTTTTATAAACATTACTATCTCCGTTCCCAATCATTCAAAAATATTTACATTAACATGCTTTTCAAAAATCCTTCAACTATTGTTTGAGATTCTATTGTAGAAGAGCTGTCTTCCTTATTTTTAAAGTACTGATTTTCTTCAATTGGTATTTCTTTTGTATTTGCTTGAGCGCTTTTTGAACAGTACTTATTATTCACTCCAAGGTAAAGTACCTTTTTAGTATGGTAAACAATAGCAACCAAGAGCAAAAGAAAAGTGTACAATTGAATAAAATGTCCCATTACTACTCCTACATTTTCTAAGTGATTGATTTCACATAACATACATTTAAATAGTTTTACTCAGAATACCTCATTGTGTGAGAGATTCCCTATTGTATCATTTCAATAATTTGCTGACTCATAAACAGGAATATCGATATCTCAGACATAAATTCGGGATAAATCATATGTGAAAAGAATTCTAAGGGGGGAAAAATCAATTTTTGGAAGAGAATTATAATTTAATTACAAAAGTTTTTGCTCTGACATTTTTTTGCCAATCACACAAAGGACAATACATGCATAAAATTTTTTCCCACAGACACAAGGAACGATTTACAGGCACACTCTTTTTCTACTGAAAATTAACCATTTCATCACTGAAAGCAACAGGTTGAGAATACTATAAAATTAAAAATTTTATCTTTGAATAAATAAAAGTTGCTAATATATAAATTATAATACATTTTGTGTATTTGAACTTTTCTATTTAGTAATTATATACAGGAAAATGCTTAAAAAATTATAAATACTAAAATATGTTTGATTACCAAAAACTTACAAAAAGAACGAATGCATCTTTCATGTAAATATTAAATGAAAAATTTCAGAATGCACTTAGAAATTTATTTTCTAAGCTACAAATATATTCAAAGGAAATTTACTCACACATTTATATATTTCACACTTTTAACGATTTCTTTATAATATAAGCTTTATCGATAAAAATTTTGTATTTTTAAACTTTAAATGATTTTTTTTATAATACAAGATTTTTCAAAAAAAATTTTGCTTGATGAAGCACAGTTAAAAATCGGAACTATAGTTATTACACTACTGTTAATTACAAAAAGAAATGAATTTTATGTAATTGAAACTTTAAATAATAGACAAATTTTAGAAATAGTGAGAGATAAATTACTGTTTAAAATGAGAAATGAATTTATTAGATTAAAAAGACATTTTTACGCAAATCGTACAAAACATTAAAATTAGAATAAAACCTCAAATTTCTTGAATTTTAAAATATTAAAAAATTTTCACATCTTTTACATTCTTTGCATAAGAATGTAAGAATAAAATATTGAGAAATTGAGACGGAATTATATCATTTGAATTACTTCAACTGATTTAACATGCAAATATTTTTTTTATAAGAAATAATGAATAAAAGCTGAAATTGTATTTTTTAAAAATTGGGAAACCAATCTAATTTTTTATAACATTGATAATACCTAATTATCATAAATATTACAATTGATTGGAGAGAGAACACAAATATTACAGTTCTAGAAAATATAACTTATTTTTTCATCGACCATTATAATTTGAAAAGAAAAGAGGAGGGAAGAATAAACACAAAATTTTTTATATTGAAGTAAAATTATACCACTCCTCATGCAAACTTGGTAAAAAATCATAGAAAGAAATTTTTAATTATACTTAAATATAAACCAAAAGAATTCCATTAAAAAATCACTAATATGATTAAGAAAATTAATTTTTCAGAGGAATAATGAAATTTGAAAAATATTTAAAGGTTTCAAAACTATTTATTCAAAATGATTTCTAGTTTTTAGGAAAGTTTACAAAACTGGAAATATTTTATCTAATTATTCTTGTTATAATAGATCCTTGGATACTTTGCATTTAGTTTGTTTATCGATTGTAAAATTTGATAATCTGTATTTTTGTTTCAATGCAACATCAAAAGAATATTTAAACTTACTTTATTTTAAATTACTCAAGCAATATTTCAAGCTGAAATACTTTAAATGAAACTGAAATACTTCAAGCATACTTCAATCAAAAAAATACAAAATTGAAATACTTCAAGCAAATTAAAATGTTTTTATTTTATGTAATATTGTGCATTAAATAACAAATCCTTAAAACAAATATATACTCATAATGGAAGCAACGTAATATTAAATGTATTTCATATTAAATCTTATTAGATGAAAATTTATTTGAATAAAGTGTTAAGATGCAATGTTTTTTTTTTCAAATAAAAATACTTTTCAATAACAAATTTTATTCATATTAGATGTCATAAATAAATTTTTTTTAACTTACAAACACTATTTAAAACAGCTTCATTGATACAAATAATAATAAATACATAATTAGTTAACAAAGTGTATCATTGATATCTAAAAATCTAGTTTAGAGAGAAAAATATTTTAAAATTTCGTTGATAGTATTACATCATGTGCAATAATGCCAACATTTTTGGAAAATACAGGTCGATTTTTTAATATAATTTATTCACAGAAATTATAAATAAAGCCATTTTTTAATTACCTTTAATTTTTGATATTTTTTGATAGAAAATTTTATACTTAAGATACACAACAATATTTAAAATATTTATATGCAATACAAAGTGATAAATAGATTTTTTTTACTAAAGCACATTAACTATAAAATGTAATTAAACAGTATATTTTATAACATAATAATCATTATATTTTTTATTATAAAAACAATTTTTTTATAAAGTATAAAAATATTTGAAATAAAAATCAAATAAATAGCAAATATGAGATTTCACTGAGAATACATATAGACTTATACAGATGTAAACTATATATATATATATTACTGAATGCATTTCTAGAAATTGTGCGAGCTGCCATTCAAAAGGCACTGAATCACCAGTATATATGAATAAACATTTGAACTGAAAAGGCTGATATATAATTATATTATTCATGAATAATTTTATTTTTTTAAAATTTATACTTAATTATTGCTAGCATAAAGATTCATATACAGTAGATTTCCTTCACATAGTTACAACTATAAAAATATATTTATTATGATAAAACACATAAATTTTTTCAGTAGAAACATTTATTACAACTTTATAAAAGTTACAATAAATCTGATACAGTAGATTATTAATTTGATGAAATAAAAATACATTTTTCATTTGCATAGACATTCATTGATAAAGAACAAAATATTTAATTGATTAGAAATATTTGTCACCATAACACCCATGGCGGATGCCTCTGTTCATGTGGTAAAACATATGTCATATTGACTGGTATATTTATCATAGCTCTTGTCAAATTATAAGCTTTTAAGCTTCTTTTGATCATGTACCTAATAATAGAAAAATAAATTTTAAAATCACTAAGATAATCAACGCTATATTTCAGATCTTTAAATAAAAATAGGCATATTATATATATTTATTTTGTATTTTTCCTGTATATAATCTACAGATTATCTGTTAAAAGTTTCTAATTTTGTTGGGCATATTATATGCCACTATGGACAAACAAAAAACTTTTTCCCTAAAAAAAAGCTTACTAAAAAGTTTTGAAAGTAATGCCATTAATGTTTTACAAAATAAATAACAGCTGTCACTGAAAGCATTCAAGAAAGAAATCAATTCTGGATAGGTTATTACAGTTGATATTCACTAGCATCATTTCACATTTTGCCTTAATCTGAGCTGTTTTGTCTTTAAAATATTTAAGTTCATTTTGAAGTGAAAATTTTTAAGTTACAAAGCAGGTTTTAAATGAAATGCTGTAAAGAAAATGAAAAAATAGCCAATGTAATGAGAATACAAAACATAAGCAATATAAAAACAAAAATGTATTGAATGCACAATTC
>JAPDSC010005927.1:111496-134044 GCA_026290005.1 Latrodectus geometricus
AAAAAAAAAAAAAAAAAAAAAAAAAAAAAAAAAAAAGAGAATTAATTATATATTTTTAATCATACTGATTATTTTTAATTTTATCGAATGCTACAGTATAAACACAGCATATATTATGAATTATTCAGTGTAAAAATTACAGTGGATTATGCAATGCTTTTTTTTACTTGAAACAAGACACTGTGATACATAGGAAAATATGATATACATACACACAAATGAAACAAAACATTATGACTAGCTTTATTGTAGAAACATTAAATCTGCTTGAGTATGATTGTTGTACAAGCATACTTTCTTGTACCTAGCCCAAAGCTGGGTTCCATCAGTTAAGTGAAAATCAGGGTCTGAGTCTTCTTAATTTAGAAGTAGAAACCAATCAGATTCCCCAATACTTGACCTGCCATCGTCAGAGACAGTATTTTACTAAGACAAAGTGACCATGACTTATTTTATATGTCCCAGCCCAATTAGTGAACACTAAAGATCTTTAGTTAAGGTGGCGCTCGAACTTACTACTATCTGACAAAGAGAATGATACCCTAAATAATCAGGCCATTGTGGCCTATTGCCTGAATGCATAGAAGGTCACCAGTAGAAAGTATATAATTTCTCCAAGGGAATAAAGAAACATTCCCATGATTATGTGTGTTTGATCCTGTATATCTAAGCAACTTTGAAATAAGATAAATTGTGATGATAGCCTGATGACACAAAATGAGCATCTCTGAAATTGCACAATTTGTCAGCTTTTCTAAAGTTGTCATGAGTACCTAGTCAAATGGGGGAATAATGGTGAGATGAATAGTGGACAACACAATGTTGGATAGAGACACATTATTAGGTCACAGGGTGTCAGAAGCTGTCCCTTTTTTAAAATAAGATGGACAACAGATAGATACTGATGACCAATATGCTACTGTGGGTAAAAGAAAAATTTTTTTTTTACGCAAATTGTATTCGATCATCAAATGACTCACTGTCTGTCACTGATCTTATTTTACAAAGCAGGGCAGCCTCTGCTTTCTGGTGTCATTAATGATGTGAGAACATTCAATACTATGGTTTGTTCATTCATCTCACCATCATTCATCCTCTTGGTATACTTACAATGGCAGCTTGTTAAGTCTGTCAGTCAACAGTTATTTTTTGCACATACGTGCAAATCAGACAAATACATACAATTTAAAGTGGATTTCAAATTACTACAAACATTTATGGCTGAGGTGGAATTCATATTCATATATTGTTAAAATGAAGGTCATAATGTTAACCATTCAGCAACTAACTTGGCAATGATAGTCAACAAACAGTCAACTTTATAGTTTGAAAGATAATCTTTTTATGTTTTTGAGCCATAACAATCTACGCACAGACAAAATCCCCTAGATAGCAGCCTCTCCCATGACACACAAACATGATTAAAAGATTGAGGTATCATATTCTTTTCAATAAAAAATTCCAATTGCATCAATCCCTCCTACATTAAGGGTGGCTCAATATTAAGCAGTGGAGGTGGTCAAATTTTAGATCTTCACTGTCTGCATATATATACAAACATATATTTAACAGGGAAAAAATTTCTAAGAAATGTTAATATAAAATGGCCGACAAATGAAACAATAAGTGGAAAAGTTAACAAGAATGCAAATTATCAAAAGTAATAAATAAATAAAATCTATAAAATTAAATAACTACACTGAAAATTATTCATTGAATTTTTTAAGATTAAATCTATTTTAAGACAGATATTATTAATTTATTTAATTTTTAATATTAAGCAAAAATATATATATAGTTACTGACGGATGTATCTAACAAAGGAAATTAGAAACATTTGGAGAAAGTAATGTATGAATAGTATGAATCAATATTGTTAGTCAACAACTTTTTATGAGTGAAAGAACAATCAATATGATAGTTATATGAATAAACATTCAACAATGAATTAAAAAATTTTTCTAAGACATATAATCAAATAAAATATTTAAGTAAAGAAAACCAGAAACAAAGTTACTTTACTTTTGAGAGTAAAGAGATAAAAATTTTACAAATATTGTTGACGTCATAATTAGTAAATAAAATTTGAAATAAATTAAGAAAAAAGCACGGAAGCTTTAAAACTTGAATTAAAAAGCTTTAAATAGTAATTATTTTTTTATGCAAATATGCATAGCTTTGATTTCTAAACATCTAGATAAACAAATAACATTTTACTGCAATGTTAGCTATTTTTTTTTTTAAATGTGGTTTTAATTTTTTGCTATATCCCCATAGACACACATACAGAAAATACTTTATTAGTAAGATGTCCCTAAAATATACATAAAGGAAAATTATTCAACACCAAATTACAGAACAAACACATCTAAAATAATTTGAATATTTTCTAAAAATATCTAATTATTATAAATTAAAAAACAACATTAGTTTTATAATTTTCTGTTTTAGTGTCTTTATTCTGAAGGGATGATTGAAAATATGCATAAATAAATGCACATATGAGTGTGCAACAAATAAATTATGATAATTTCTAAGGTATTTTCAAGTCAATTAGTTACCAGCACTGAAAATACAAATATGAAAAGAGATTTTCTAAATTATAAGAAAATATAAAAAATTAACAGAATAGAAAAATGTAGTTCAATGCTCTTATAATATATAAACAAAATAATATGGTATTCAAATAAAATTTTACATTAAATATATCAATATAAAAATTTGTATGACTCAAAGATTAAAAGACAATTTTTAAAATACATTAAAAATAACTCCTTATAATCTAAATATATATATATATATATATATATATATATATATATATATATATATATATATATATATATATATATTAAAGAAAATTATAAATTACATCAGAACAAAAAGAATAATTGTTTGCCAAAAAATTAAAGCTATTTTAATAATGATAATCTTAAAATTATAAAGTACTTTATCTTTAAGACTATAAAATGGGAACCACACTCACAAGTATCTTAAATAAATATTAATTAAAAAAATCCATTTATGTACTTACCCATCTTTACCTAAAAGAAAAACTGCAGGTATTGAACAATTTCTTTTTGTTGTATCATCAATCATATCAATGTATTGATCGTCATTGAATATATCATTATCACAAATCATAACAGCCAATACACCAGCTCTTTCAGCATTAATGCATTTACTTAAAAATGAACACCCTCTAAATCAATAAAAAATGAAAAACAAGTGATTTAACAATTAATAGATGACAATCATAATATTAGAATATTTGCTTTAAAGTTAAATACTTTTTCTTTTAAGTTTTGTATGCATTATAAATACAACAAATGGAAATATTAAAACACTAATATAAAAAAAAGATATTTAAGAAACAAAATATTTATAACTTATCAATATCAAACGAATGGTACTTAAAATTTGAGAATGTGCAAATCTTTAAAAAAATTATAAAATAATAATAAATTGAGAATGGTATGAATTTATTTTCTACTTAAAAATATAGCTATAATGCAAACTTTGTAAATAGTTATATGTTACTATTCAAATACAGAATATTACAATGTTAAATGCAAAATTTTGTTAAAAGATAAAACTGAGCTCTCATTCTCATCAAAGCATGAAAACTATATAATCAATGAATTATTTGTAAGATGCATATTATATTTTATAATTTTTTTTCGTATCACAGGTAAAATAAGACAGTGCTATAAAAATAAAATTTAATTAAAAGCATAATAAATTTAATAAAAAAATAACCAGATTATTGTAATACAGGAGATTTGAAATAAGAGATTTTCAAAACAATAATTCAATAGACAAATTGAAGTAGAAATGAAATATTTAATCCTATAAGTATTTTGTTTGAAATAATCCATTGTCAATACTTGCTTATTAAGGGTTAATGCAGTTGGGATTAATAGAGTTTAAAGTAAATTATATGCTATCAAAAATATTTATAACTGATTTGAGAGTTGGAATGATTTTTGAATTACAGCATAAAGTGAACTCCTTATATATAATTACATGAATTAGATAGCAATTGTCTTTGCAGTCCTTCACTAATTTTTTTCTAATTTTAATTAAAATATTTTTTTATACATTAAATTTAACTATTACATGTAAAATAATAACACTCACATACTCTCCCCCCCCCCCAAAAAAAAATCAAGATAAAAGCATCAAATCAAGCCTTTTTGAAATAAAATTAAATGAAGCTAACAATCAGCATATGTTCAAAAATAAAATTAAAAAAATTTCATTCAACAAGTAATACTATTAATTTTTTTTTAAATCTAGGAAAATTTTCGTTCTCTGTAAAATGTTAAATAAATGATAAGAGGAAGGAAAACAAAAGAAAGATAATCAATAAAAACAGAATTTAACTACATTATTTAATAATTGATCAAAACTTAAATTTCTTACTTTTAAAATAAAATACAAACACAACGATAAAATATTTTATAAAAAGTTATATTTAATATGAAAACATTATATAATCATTTATTAAATAAACATTATACAGTTATTATTTAAAAGAAATCAAAAGTTTATTTCATATTATATAAAGATAAGAATTATTTTCTTTAGAAGAGATTCAGTTTAATTTCTTCTTCAATGCTCATATATGAGAACAAATATTTTAAATAAGAAAATTAATTTATTTTTGCAATTTGTGATATGATATGAAATAGAATGATAAGTTGAATACTCCGAAAAAGAAATGTGATTATTAAGAAAATTTAATATGAACATTAATATTCATCATAACATTAAGAAAGCATCAATAAATATCAAATTAACAAAATATTGAAGTAAAATTTCATTTTGATGCACAGTAATAAAAAATAACAGATTTTCAAAAAAAAAAAAAAAAAAAAAAAAAAAAAAAAAAAAAAAAAATTTAAAATTAATTTTTAGTTTAAGATATTTTTGATAATTAATGATTTTTATTACTAACAAACTGAACATTATTTTTTAAACTACTTACCCTCTATCCATAAGGACAATATTATTACGTAGCTCTAATTTATTTATAGGAGTACTACATCCATTAGCAGGCTCAGATAAAACTAGACCAACATTATGATAACTACTATTCTAAAAATTAAAAAAAATATCAATTATTATTTTTTTAAAATTATATTTTTAATAAAATTTACTGCTATTAACATTATTGTAGAACAAAAGAAATTTACATTTATTGCACATGGAAAGGTTTATTTAAAATGTCTCACAAATATAATAATTAGAAAAACATGGACAATTCTCTCAGACAGTTACTGTAGGTCATTACTTAATTCCTCGAAGAATTTGAAAGTACATAATTTTTAAACCTTTGATTGCTGTTGTAAATAATTTCTTGGCAAAATTTGAAAACCCACATTTCAACAGTTATGAGAAATATATTACACTTGAACTTGACTTTAAGACAGTTATGGCAAACTTTTTGGAGTTAAATTTACTTTTCGTTTCTCTAACAGAATAAAAACAGAATGATGTGCCAATATTCTTAACAGATTTTAGAGATGCCATAAAATTATTTATCTGAGGAAAAGATTTTTAGTCTTTAAAGAAAAAATCTGTAATATCAAAATTTGTTACAAGAATTTTATATGCTTTATTTAATTATGTTTCAAATAAAAAATGCTGAAAAATATTTCTATTTTTTTCTTTATTGAAATATGTTATTTTAAATTGTAACTTCTTATTTTTAAGTTTTGAATATGTTAAATTTTATATTAGAAGCTATAATTTAATTCATTCTAGCATTAACATATACAGTTTAATGTTGATTTCTTTGAAATTTTATAGCTTACCTATAATTTAAACCCAATTTGCACTACAGAAAAAATTTTCAATTTTTAATTCAGGTTAAGACTACTTTGTAAGTTTATGTTGTATGAATTACAATATAAATTAAACATAGCAATTTAGTTCAAATAGTGATATGTGTTTGATGTATATGGTATAAAATAGCACATTGAACTCAAATTTGTAATTAAAGTAAAATTTCAATGTATTTCACATAAAAAAATCAGAAATATCTGCATAGAAAACAAGACAAATAATTTAAATAAATTATTTTTGAATACAATATCTATTTAATTGAGAAACTTATTCCTTATTGATATGTTATCATTCTTAAATCAAAAAATTAAGAACTCTATACTTTTTCTATAAATCTAATTAAAATATAGATTCTCTGTAAAACATTTAACTTCATAATTAAAAATTCTTAAAAATTATAGAGTAGACACTTGTTTTTACAAACTTGTAAGGATCAGTAAATAAATTTGTAAAATACAAAGTTCATAAAACAGAAAAAAGTAATACTTGTGCCTGATTTTTTATTGTTTTAAAGATTACATTTTTAAAATTATATTTTCCTAATTTTTCAATGCATAAAGGCATTAGGTTTTTTTTTTCTTCAAAATGTACCCTGTTAGCCACTCAGCTGCTTGTTTTGCAACTGGTCTTTGCACTACATCATTTTCTTCTAGTTCAATATCTGAAAGATCTTTATCATTCTCATTCATTTATTATATTCTCAATAATTTCATCTTCCAATTTCTTCTGTACATATCACATGTGAGTCGATATTAAAAAAAAACATTGAAAAAAATTTCAAAATTTCAAAGTTTTTGGTCAGAGTTTATATATGTGTGACTCATGTTTGATCAAGACATAAGATAAATTAGCCTGTTCTTTTTTTTTTTTAGTTATGATAATAAAACCTGCATGATGAAATGCTCTTGATATTGTCTTTCCTTCAATATCATTCCAAGCATTGACTGAAAAATGCATTACTCCCAGATCAATTTCATAACGCAGTTTCAATTCCAAGTTCATAATTACTCTTTGCAAAGGCATGTTACAATATTTGCGTTTAAAACTTTTGGTTATATCTTGATTCTTAGGCTGTAACACAGAAGTTGCTCTAGGTGGGAGAAATCAAATACAAATCAATTAATATTTCAACATAAGATATCCACAATTAGAAGAACTTCTGAAGAATAATGTCCATCTAAGTCCGAAAGCCAATTTTCATAAATGCTTCCAGTTATCTAAGTTTTCATGTTAACAATCGGTAGTTTTAGAGCATTTTTGAAACATCTAGGCTTTAAATATTTTCCTATAAAAAGAAGAAGCAATGTTTCTGTTTCATTGATGTTGGCTGCAAGCAACACTATTTCTTTGATTCATCTTTTTATTTACATTGCATTTATTGACTTTAAAGCTAAGTGTTACTTCAGGTAAGAATTTAAAATTACAAACTTTTTTCATCTGTGTTAAAAACATCCTTTGCATTATATTTGGAAAGTAGTTATTTCAATGCTCCTTCCTTCCAAACAAATTACAAAATTTTATTCACAGTACCACTTTGACCACACAATTTTCTAAAGCTCAAGCAGTGTCTGCTTTTAAATTTTTAGAAACAACCTTTTCTCATGCTTTGAAATCTTTTATATTTAGCTTCATAGCAAAGCAGTTGGATTTCTTTTTAATGATATTACTATTAACAGGATAGTTTATTCCACCCATTTTTCTCAGCCAAGCAAGCAAAACTATTTCCAGTTTAGGTTGCTTTGCTTCTCAACAATATCTTTGAGAGAGAGGACTTTTGCTAGAAGATTAATTTTTCAAGGCTATTTTTTCAGAGTTTTAAAATTGTTTTTTAGAATTCTATATTTTTTGGCAATTTTTGTCCCTTAATTTTTTTTTTACTACTGCTTTTAGAATCAACTGATATTTCTACTCATGAACTGAAACTTCTACTTCAACTGATAAACACATTCATTTCTTCAACTGTGAGAAATCCATAATAGAAATAACTCAATCTTCCTCTCAACAAAATTTCAAACTAAGTTGTTCAAATGAAATGAAACCAACTACAATATGTTTTCACAATTCTTAGGAGTCTATTTCAACACAATTGTTCATTGACATCAAATGTCTATTCCCACAATACATGGAATGCCTGCATGTATAGTTTCATTGTTCAAGAAAAAATAAAGTTCTCAGGTGTTATATCAATAATAAAAAAAGAAAAATAGAAATTAATTTGTCAAAAATAAAAGCCACAATTTTTTCCAAAGTTTTGTTTTAAATAGGAGTTAAAATTATCATTGTGTTTATAGAATAGAGTAGAGACTCGTCACTTGTAAGTAAAAACATCAGTGTTTGTAAAAATGAGTGTCTACTTAGTTGTATAAAAAAATAAAAGTTTTTTTCAAAACTACAAAACTGTTAAAAATAAATTGCCTTGTATACACATGATGAAATAATTTTTTTAAATAAACAGTAATTATCATTTTTTAATAAAATTTCTCACAAAACCATCAAAAATTCTAATAATCAATTATAAAATACTAAAAGATTAATATTTAAGATTAATATACAATACTAAAAGATTAATATTGATTGAAATATTTAATTCAGAAATGATGATATGAATGAATTAAATACACATTTAAAGATTTGCATGAACTTTTATGACAACATGTGTATTTTAAAATAAATAGATAGCTATTTATAAATAAAATCATAATTAATGATTTTGGAATTGAAAAAAATTTTTTTAATGAAGAATAATGAAAATACAAAGCAAGTAAATTATGAAGTAAAAAATTTTTGTATAAACTACAAACTACTCTAAATGGATGGGGAATTTTTTTTAAATAAGTGACAGACAGTAATGTTATTTTTTAATAGAGCATTTTACAAATAATTTGTTTAAAAATTTAGCAAAATATAATAATATTGATTGTTACAAACTCATTCAAAAGCCATTTTTCATGTTTTTCATTATAGTTCAATTACAAGAATAATTTATGGTGATTTATTGTATAATTCACAATTTGTGAAACTATTTTCTAAAAAGGCTCCAATAAATCAGTTTCATGCTGCAAACTTATTCTGTGCAAAATTGGGATTTTGTGATGAAAAATATTCTTTATAATTTTCAATTAGAATTTCAGAAATATATGGTTTCTATCATCATCGTCATTTTTATATATTCATTATTATTTTAGACTTCGTTATTCAATTTTATAATTTGCATGATAATAATTTATTTAATTTTTAATTAACTTTTGAATAGTTTAAAATAAAGAATAAAAATGCAAATAAGTAATAGTTCCAAATCATATATTTAAAGGGAAATTTATTTTTAAAGATATTTATTCACTTAAACAGTTAAATTTAGAAAGTTATAATTTCTATAAATTCACCAAAGAATAATTCATTATTAATAGTTAAATAAACAATTTAAAAAACATAATTGACAATTCAAAATCCTTTAGCTTAAAGAAAGAATATAGGGATCTAAAATCTCGAAGCAAAATTACAAACCATATGAACATAAAATTACAAAAATAAGAAATGTTATAATGACAATTATTAATTTTCAATTATTTTTAAAAATAATTTTCGAAATATTTTATGGGAAAACTTTTTTAGGATACAACAAAACTATTTTTCAAAAATATAACTTAATATTCTTGAAGAATAACTTTGTTGTAGTTAATTCATATTATATAATTTCTATAATACTGCATTTAATAGATTTTCATTTCAGTGAACATTAATAAAATATTTAATACAATTCAAAGAAATATCCCATGAAAAATAATGTGTCAGTCTTCAAATGAATCTAATGAAATTTGACAGTAATGTTTACATTTAAGAATTTTTTTAAAAGGAAAAATCTCAACCAAGTTTTTTGTTAAAATATTTTTCATATAATATGATTTGATATTAGAAAAGGTTAGGATAAAAACTTAGTTGCGAAAAGCAATTTAATTTTATCAACTAAATTTAGTAACTTATAACAATATTAACATACTTAGCATATATTTTCTACGTAAGTTTTTAGTGAATTTATACAACAAAAATGATTTTTTTAAAAGAAAACTGTGCATGTTCCTAAATCAATTATTTTACTTCTTTTGAATTTAGATTTGATTAGTTATTAAGGTATTAAAAATAATGAGATTTTTACAGTAAGCATTTTTGGAATTGGAGAATGATATGAATGACAAGTAGGAAACAACACAAAAAATTTGTTTTTTCTTATATAAGAGCTATAAGAACTGATTTTTAATTTACAGTTTGTAAAGATTATATGAAGACTCCACACTTTATCTGTGTAAAGTCGGTGATGGCAAATATCTATTGTTATAGCACAATCAAGTAAAACTGGAGAAAAATAGCCATGAAAAGTTGATAATTAGTAGGGAAATTACTGATTAAAAAATTAACTCATTGAATTACACAATATACCAAAATTTTAAGTTATGAGACATTATAGGATATCCAGTTATCTAAGACTAAGTATCTCTCATGTACAATGATGTTAATAAACTAAGATCATATATATATATATATATATATATATATTTATATATATATATACGCATGTGTGCTTGTAGAGATGAGCTTAATGTTTTTTGTAAAAATGAGAGCTTATTTTTTAGGCTTTAGAGTTTATTTTTCGTTGCATTATTAGATTTTTCAAAAAACTGTATATTTAAAGTAAATTTGAAAATGGAATGTGCAGAATTTACAAAAAAGACCTTAAAAAAATTACATTTAAATAACATTTTAAAACTTTAATTTTAAACTCTAATTTTCCATTATTAATTAAAAATTAAAATAAACTTATTTGTTTTTTGATTTTTCAACAAAAACACAACTGATTTAAGAGGAAAATTTAAATTTTCAGGTCATTAGAAATTAAAAGACATATTTTTAGTACTATAAGTTTTAAGTTCATTTGAGTAAAACTAAACAGAACTCAAACAACTATTTTGAGAACAAAATTTCCTTAAAACAGAATTTTGTTTTTCAGAAGGAAGTTGTTGAGTTTAAAGCAAAATGCATTAAGATTACATAGATTCAATAATTAAATTCAAAAGGAAATATAAGAATGAAATGCATACAAAGGGAACACCAAAATCTTGAGCTGGTCTGACTTTAAATGTATAGTGCAGAGAGTCAGGTTCTACAATTTCAAAATATATATCTTCTTTAATAAAGGCATTATGAAAACCTAAAAACCAGAATTACAAAGAAATTAATTAAACACTTAAATGTAAACATATAAAAAAATTACAGATTTTGATTTATATTAAAAAAAAACTATAAAAAATACGCACAACTTAATAGAATTAAAATAATTTTGTATGTTAAAAACTTGAATGGAATTTTTCTTTTTTCCTACGTTGGGAGTTGGCCCCATCAGCAATTTTCCTTCTGGCAGCTCAGTACAAAATAGCCTTTAAGTGATAGTTGTCAAGTATAAGAGAATTGATGTTGCTCAGATGATCAAATGTCAAAAATACATAGCCTCTCCTCAGGAACATAGGGGGGAGTTAGGAAAGTTAAAAATACTTATATAGTGAAGATGATCTTGAAGACGTTCATTTGTAATTATAAAATTTGCACAAAGGATTTGTCATGGAAGGTCCCAAGGAATAGGATTGTGTATGAGACCTGACCACATTTTTATCTGAGCTTCAGCATTATAGCTGTTTTTTGTATAAAGTTATTTGTGGCTTTGGCAATTTTGAATGAAATTTGACTGTACAGATGGGTCAAAGAGAGCTGTTGAGACAAACATCTCAGTTTTGTTAGTTGATCTACCCTTTTATTGTCAGGTATATTACATTATATAGAGATCCACTGAAATAATATTCCAAATTAATGCATTTATCAATTTGTAATTTTGTTTCCTCAGCACATTTTGACTGGCTGGTATGAAAGAAGCAAAATGAAAAGATGGCTACCTGTGAGTCAGTAATGAAAACTGCATGATTCAGAGATGTTTCGCAGGTCAAAAGTTGAAAAGTAGCCTGTTTAATTGCTTCGGTTTCAGCTTAAAAATTTGTGGCATTTGTATCCACAAGGCATTAGCCTTCAAACAGATCTTCACAGTACCAGCAAGCTCTAGAAGGGCAGTCCTCCTTGGATGAGTCATTAGCATAGACATGACATCAAATAGTTTTTGGGAATCTGTTTACAATGGTTTCTAGTGCATAGGCAAATAGAGAGTTAGGGATAGTGTCTTTTTTTTTTTTTTTTTTTTGCAGGTAATCAATAGAGATAATAACAGTTGGGTTTCTGAAAGTTTGTAGGAATCTCTCTTCAATGTGCAAAAGGGTTGGTAAAGGAAACCTTCTAGATTATATTTAGTCATAAGCTCTTCTACTTTCTAATAGAATGAATGGTGGGTTTTTAACCTTTTTTCACCTGGAGCAAAATTTTGTCAGTGCTGCACAGAGAATCTTTTACACTTTTCAAACTATTTTTCTCTATCAACTCCCAGAGGCTTGAGACCAGTTTGAATTTCCAAAGGAGTGATTAGTTGGGTTTGGTTTTATGGAGCAAGGTCCAAAAATGGACAAGCTGCGCCAAGGAGTGATTAGAGTGAAACAAGCAGTAGAAGTACTTAGTCTCAGTGCTTTGTTTTGGACCTTATCACAAGAACTAACAGATGCAGTAGCAAACAATTCTCACTATCTTGGATCTAATGTATTTAACAAAGTGTAGGTCTGCAAAGCAGGGCCTTACTTCTTTATCTGCGATAGTTCCTTTAGAAAGGAGAACCTGGCGTTTAATTACGGTGGAGTGCTTTTTTATTTTAAAAAAATAAGCAATGAATAATTTTTTGCCATTAATAAATCCCTTATTTCATTTTGATTCCTAAAAAACCTGCCAAATTATTGATTATTTCAATTATGATAAATGTAATGATAATAATAACTATTATGATAAAATAAATGACAAATCAATTATGATAAATGCAATACTACATAGCTCAAGTTTAAAAAATACAATAATTTATTGTTTAGTTTTGCTTTGTTGTGAAATTTTGATGGTATTTTTTACTGCATTCTATGAATTTAAAACACTTGAATAAGATAATAGAAATTTGTCATAAAATATTAACTTAATATAAACTGCAGTCAAGTAGGAAATGATCAGACTTTGATTTATATATATGTCTTTCAAAAACAATTGTTGATATTAACACTATATCCTTATTCACAAGCTAACATGTTCTGACTGATGATGTAATAAAGTAACATAATTTAGCATTTTAAATGCAAATTCAAGATTTAACAGATTAAGTTTTGAATACTTATTATAACAGCACCTTTATAAAGACACATTAAAATTTTATTTCACCATAAATTTTGAATATATATTACAAAAGATGCTCACTTTAACAAACTTCTACTTTACAAGCGCACTCAATTTTTATGAACTAGGTTGGTTTTGAGATGATTGATACCAAACATGGTTCCAGACCCATAATTTGTATTTCCATTTACAAACTAAAGTTTTAAAAAATATCTTTTATTTTTTGTGAACTCCTAATTATGCACTTTTTATTTGTATTTATTATTTTGTTATCCTCCATATTTATTATATGGTTGAAAAACTTGGATTGATACTTTCATTAGAGAATTATAAATAATTACTAAACACTGCTGATGTTGAAATCCTGGATTTTTTTTTAAGCATTCACGTTGAATTTCTCTTGCCTAATCTAACTCCTAGCTTAAAGCAGCTGCATCAGAGTACAATCAATTACTTGAAATGCAAATATTGTAAGGTATTTTTATAAAGAGTAAATCATGACTTGGAATGACTTTCTAAAATTGGCATTCTAGGCACATTACTTTTTCCAATATATGCTAAGAATAATATTGCAAAAAAGATATCAGATCATTTCAACATACAGCTTTATTAAAAAAAAATTATAATAACTTAACAAAATCAAAGAAATTTAGCTGATGACTGGAGTAAAGATGAGTTACTCATCCATGAAATTCTGCGACAAAAACCACTGACTTTCCATATTGATCAAATAGTTGAATATTCTAATAATTTTTATGGAATCCAATAAAAGTTATTAATTTTTAAGTTTCTCTGAATTCCAATCAGTTAGAATACATAATTAACTCATAAAATATTTTTTTAAGTAAAAAAAAATAAAAATATACTTTTTTTGCAAAATTAATTTTTATCATTGACAATTTAATTTTATTTCATTGCAAAATTAATTGTTATCATTTTTTAAAAAGCAAATTTTAATTTCTGTTCTTTTTGTACTCATAAAATTACATTGTGTCATCACATGAGAGAAAGTTTAATGAAAAATCATTAAACTTTCTCATTAAACATTGAACACAACTTTCACATTAAACACATTGCTCATAAATCCTTAAACATAAAATTTTCATAAGATGAAAGAAAGTAATCCCATGAATTTAGTTGAACATTTTGAACACATTAATATAGTTTTCTTCAAGTTAAATGACAACCATCAAAGTAATTTTAAAATTATCATAATTTTTATTTCAATATTTCAAAAAATAATGATGAAGAGAAAAAATAAAAGTACCAGCCAAAATCAGCACAAATTTTAAAATTTTAGTAATTTAAATATTAGCATGAAAAGCATTATACCTACATATGACTTTATGACAGTTTTGAAAAATTGAAAACATATTCTATGAAAACACTGCATAAAAATGAAAAATGAGTTAAAGAAGTAAATAAATTAGAAAAAAATAAAAGCTTTTTAAAAGTTAACTTTTTGGCTAAATACACACACAAAAAAAAAAAAAAAAAAAAAAAAAAAAACTTGTGAATACTAAAATTTATTTTATTAAAATATTGGATATATTTTAGTATTTACAAATTATATATATATTTATTTCCAGAATTACAAAATATATTATCATATACTTCTATTTTGTAGTAATTTTTTCTAAATGTTAGACAGATTTAAAAAGTAACTAAATAAAATATGTTTTGTAATTAAATTAATTACATCTACATAATGATATATATTAATAAAAAAATATATTATGAAATATTAAACTAGTTATAGAACAAGTTATATAGCATTTTAAATTTCTTATCATTTTATGCAACAATAAATATTTGAATTTTAAGAAAACAGCAATTCAAACTTTATACAGAATAGCTTTTAATTTAGATTCATATTTTGCACACAGAGAGAGTACTTTTATGATAGTAAAATGATCTTGTAAAAGTAATTTAAAAGTTTTTATTTGAAATTTTAATTCTTACTCTGAAAAATATAATCAGATTTTACACCTTTTATTTTAAATTCTTATAAAGGACTCAACAGCATCTGAATTTAAAAGTATTTAAATACACATACTAATGACAAATTTTGTTATAATTGGTCAAAACGAGGTCTCATAAATAAGCCCGCTATCAATTTATTGCTTAAAAGAATACATTTATTGAAGAAATGTGATATACTTTTACAGTGAAAATGTAACATGGTGTTAAAATAAAAGACACCATTTATAAAGAGATGAAATAGACAAATTATAAAAAAGAAAAAATCATTAAACAAAATTTACTGATTTTAATTTATTAAAATTATAGGCACTTATTAAACTTTCAAATTACACTCAAAATTTATATTTTATACAAAATTTCATACCAGTTACTAGCGTCCAACAATTTATGAACACAATAAAATATACATTAATTAAGTTAATACATTTTATACTAGCAGCAAGGTAAAATACTATATTCGTTAAATTACATTTAACTTTCAGCATTACTTAATTTAAGAGTTTTACAAAAATATATAGGCATAGAAATTGCTGAAAGGAATCGAAATTAAACTTTCCGATTTTTAGTAGCCGGATTTGTTTACAATATTTCGTGTTCATGTTTTCAGCTTTAAAGCAAAATCAACAACTACATTGCGCTTGTCCACACCCACTTACAAAACACAAAATGTATTCATCACAATGTGCCAGCAAGAATTATTTTATTAGTCATTTATAAATTTTTTTTTTACATTTCTCCTCACTAAATTTGGACAAATCTACTACTAACAATCTGGATTACAGCCCGAGAGCTATATTGATGAAGCAACTCGTACATTTTTGAGCAACTGTTAAATGACGAAGACGAAATCAGAGCTGGTATCTTTATCACTAAGAGTTGCTTAGCAATATTGGAAAGGTATATGATTGTCATGCCGCCCTATCTGTCTAGTGGTTAGCGTACCTGACTACAGATGGGTGGGACATGGGTTCGAATCCTGGCTCGGGCATGTATGTACTTTCTCTCTCTCTCTCTCTTTCTTGTCTTTGTCCTTTCTTTGTGTGTGAATGGCTGCCTACCCTATAAACGGGTACCTATGGCATGTGTGTACTGAGGAAGTCGGGCTCCACACCTAATATGGTTCAGTTGGAAAGTGGAGCAGCGCACCCCATATTGCCATAGTCTGGCTGGCACACGACAACAACAACATATGATTGTCATTACTTGATTAATTAATGTGGAATAGTTAATTAGAAAGAACTCAAGAAATTTTTTTAAAGCAAGAAAAGGATTGAAACTCAAGAAAATTTTTAGGCCATACACATGAAGGTCGTTAAGTAAAATAAACTTAAAAATGAACTTTTCGTTTTTTACAAACTTCTTTTGAACTTCTGTTTAACCAATAGTACTGAAAAATTCATTCGCAAGTGTAAATGCATATTTTTATTATTCTCGAATACTTGAGTACTGTTAAATTTTCTTCGTGTTCTCCAGGATATGATTATCCTGAAATTAAGAAGATTAGCTTTCTTTTAATAAAACATTTTATTCACAGTTCATTAAGTTACAATGATTGCAATAACTTCAGCTTGAAGCTTTTATACAGGTAAAAAATTTATAGTCTCTATAAAACAAATATTAACACAGAGCTAAGATTCAGGCATCTGACTTTGCTTCATTTCAGCTAACCCGGGATGTTCTATCCAAAAAGAGCGACTCAATTAATGGAGAACCGAACGGTCAAAGGCCGTTGTAAAGCTATATAATATCTATCGTGGGTTATAGCCTTTTAAAAAGATTTTCATAGATAGTGTTATGTATTCATATGTAATAAGAGAAGAAACCCAGAAAAATCCCTAGAACTTCTGAAAGATACACATGCAGAAAGCAGAAGGGAAATACCCATAGAGAAAGGAGTAGTACTACTCCTAGCTCTATGGGAAATACCCATTTCAAATTCTCAAACAATGGTTGGAATTGAATTTGGAAAGTTATTTTAGAAGATTATTGCCTACCACTACGTTGAGCGCAAAGTCTACAATTTTGACAATGAGGACATTCTAAAAGATTGATGCTTTTGTAAGGTATGTTAATATCAAACTCTTAAATTGCTTTTTATATGAATTTTTAAACGATTTTGGCTGTATTTACATGCTGCAAGAAAAAAAATTACACACTTCCCATTGTTCGACAGTGGCTTTTCGAACCGAAAATTTTCGCCTTTTGTGAAGAGTGTTTTTTTTTTTTTTTTTTTTTTTTTTTTTTTTTTTTTTTTTTAACTAAGCCACGGTGAGTCGTAATTTTTTAATTTTGACAACGTGTTAAAGTTTCTAAGGCCTACGTTGCTGCGAAGCATTTTATCTATCTTATATTACTGCCCCTTGCATGAATTTTTTCGTATATAGAATGTTATTTCCACGGGTTATAAGGGAAGAAACTTAAGGAATTTCAAAATAATCACACTGACTGATATGCATGCAGAAAGTAGAAGCGTAATTCCTACTTCAATTTCTTCAATATTTGTTGAGATCAAACCAGGTACTTTTTTTTTTGTTTTTTTTTTAAAGATTGTAGTTCTACCACTAGATTATAGGGAGTCAAAGTCTTCTAATTTTGCACTATATAGTGGACGGCTTAAGAATCAAAATTAGGCATTTTAATAACCACAATGTAAAATTGCCTTCTGAAGGACTTTTCATAACTAGTGGCTGATTCATGGGTCACTGGGAATTAATCCCAGAAATGTCCAAAGCAAACAACTCTACGGAAGTGCTTGGTAGGTACAAGCTCAATATTCTTCTCTTGTTTAACAATGGCTGGGATTAAACCAAGATCCTTCGCTCTAAAGAGCATTGTCCTAACACTAGTTCCGGTGGGTCTAACACCACATAAAGTTAACTCTAATACCACAAAATGATTTGCAGTAAGATATTTTTATAATCTATTGCTTAAATTGCTTTATTATATTCAGTCATATTCAGGAGTTTCAAAGTTAAAACAAGGAAAACTCCTGCACACTCACCTCAACAGTCTTGTATGCATAAGGCAAATAAAGTAAAAAATTCGGGGAGACATTTCAAGGATAATGAGACATATTCATGTGTCACAAGGGAAAAAAACTCGGAATATTCTCTAATACCCACTTGACAAATATGCTGAAGGCTTCCCGAAAAAATTTTCTTAGATATTAGACTGTATTCATATTTTGCAATAGAAGAAATTCTGAAAACTCCGAAGGAATTTACTATAACAGACGTGCTTGCATAAAGCAGAAAAGCAACCTCCACCTCCTGTAAAGTTTAGCAGTGACTGGAGTGCACCCGGATCTTTCGCTCTGAAGAGCAGTATTCTACCATTAGGTCACAGTGAGCCTATATTAAATCACTCTATCCTATTTTGTCAAAATAAATAAATTATAGAATGTTTATTTTAAATGCCTGGACAAATGACTATGATAGCATAGGGTCCCTTTATTTGACACAAGGAAAGAAATAATGACATTTTGTATAGGCTGACAGCTAATGAGTATGGGATCCAAATCTAGAAAATAAATGAATCTAAGTAATTTAAAGGTAAAGACGAAGCAGATTACCCGCCAAATTAAACTGCCCTTCTCTTCAGAGGTATCATTTCAGGGAATGGACCTATTTTTATATGGCCTAGCGCCTCTATTAAAGCGACAATTATAGAATGTTCATTTTTTAAGAAATGTAAGAAATGCTAACTGCAACTATAATAAAGATTAAAATAACTAAATGTACCATTTTTTCCTTTAAAAATTTTGTACTGACTCTGAAGAGAAATGATATTAATAATATATTATTTTAACTTATATATTCTGATACCTATAAAAATAAGTGGAAAAAGTTCAACTCTAAGAAAATTATATTGTTTGAAGATTATGAATTCATTTTGTTTCTAAAATTTCTCTTCGTCATTATACACACACAAGAATTATTATTATAATTTTTATATAAATATAGGTAACTCTTCAACAAAAATAAGTATCAATGAATGAATTAAATATGTTGTTAAGCAAACATTTTTTAAAAGTTGCATGCAAATTTCCACTGATTATGCGATAAACAATATTTATCCCATTGTTATGCTCAATCTCAATGTATTAGTTTAAATATTTTTTTAAATTACTAATTTTCATTAATGCAACTGATAATTTTTAATAAAATTACATTAATATATTTTGACATGCAGTTAATATGTAAGTGCATTAAATGTAATACATTTTTGATTAATTTAGCTACTTATGATATGAGTATTGTTTTGATTAAAAACTAAGTACTTGTAAATCAGTAAAAAATTTTGAAAAGATATAGTCTTACTATAATATCTATATTCGTTTTTATCATAATATTAAAGGTATTCTGTCTAATGTAATGCATACGCTTAGCGCACAATGCTCTGAAAACAAACCCACTCTCTCCACAGACGAAACACAAGATATTATTCTCGGAAAGCCTAGAAACAACTTAAATTCAACCTTAGGATCACACTGTACAATAGTATTAAATTTACCAATAATCTCAAATTCTTGAATATTGTTTTTGACAAGAAACTTTCCTTTACCCTACATTTAAGAAATTTAAGAAACCTTAAAGGAAAAATTGTTCCTATCGTACATTACCTTTCAGGAAAATGATTGGTAGATCATGGGGTCTATATCAAAAATTTAAAATCAATCTTTAAAAAAAAAAAAAAAAAAAAAAAAAAAAAAAAAAAAAAAAAAAACTAAAATCAATCAGTTATTGAAAACAGTTTTACGTATGATGCTTCTATATGAACACAACCAATGAACATCAGAAAAAAATTCTGTTAAGCATTCAAAGATACTTCCTCCAAAAAACATCTAAACAAAGCGCTTTTAATTCACTCATATTATATCAGCAGAATTCACCATTAAAACCAAAACCTTACAACTATGACAACCGACTAATAATAATGATTGAAAAACAGATGCAAACAAATATTAATAATAAGTAATTAAATATAAATTCCATCCATCAAAAAGGAGCAAGCATATATATAATTAAACCCAGGAATAGTGCTCAAGCTAGCACTCCAGCGCCAGTAATCTATAATCTCTCTACAACTTACAATTACTACATAGATACTTCAAAAATAGATCACTGTGTAGGAGAAGCATTTATTTAGTTCTGTGAAAGAAAAGAAATAGACTATCAACAAATCAAAATTCACCCACACAACTCAGTCTTCCAAGTGGAAGCTATAACAATTCCATCAACGCTAAACTATGCACATGAACATAATATAAAAAGTTATACAATCTAGAGTGATTGCAACTTTAACACAAGTAATAGATAACACAAATAATATCTCCCCACTAATTAACAATATTCAGGAATTTTTAAATCAACATCAGTATATCGGCACAACGAAACGAGAGAACCGATGCACTAGCAAAAAAGCAGCAACAGAATCTCGCCATCATATTGTTGATACTCCACGGTTTAAATCCCACCTAAAATCTATCTTTAACCAAAATTCCATACTCTGTTGGTCGGAATTCTCGGACACATCTGTGAATAAGTACGACAGGCATATTTTCTTATTCATAAAGTCTTCACAGATCAGAGTTATACAAATGATTTCCTAAATTACTTCATTACCAGCCATAGACTATTCGTTTCATACTATAATAGATTTAGAAAAAGTGACACATCTCTATGTTCTTGTGGCAATCAAGGAACACAGCAACATTATTTAATATAATGTCCAATTACAATCATATATCATATTAGGTATCTTACCAACTTAGTGTTTACCGAGCACTTTAAATTTTATATTAGTCGCAAACCATCAATAAATCGAATTGTCCAAAGTGCCAAATTCCTAATATTTATGAATTTAAAAGTTTGTCGTCTTTTGCTACAGCCCAAATACTTCTTAAAGGTCGAAATTAAAAGTAATAGGAAAATTCCCTTAATAGACATTCATAGTTAAATTTAACGCAGTCTGTGTAGAAGTAACATTTATTGCATCCCATTAATTTAGAAACAATTGTCAGGCAAAGAGAGCACCGAATGCATAAGGGGAAAAATAGGAAACAGAAAGGTATAAAAAATGGTATTGGTACCAATAAGAGACTAGATTAAGTACCACAAATTTATGTTTCTACAGTCAATTGAAATAGGAATATGCTTGTTAACATTGAGTTGATTCTAAGCGCCTTCCTCTTCGGCCTACTGTTTGTGATGTATTGCAAAAGCTATGGTCGTTGAAATAACATTCTGTGTAATTACAGAGGCAATCGAACTTTTCGTTCAGGTATTTGATGTTTTGTAAATGACCCCATTTCTTGACTTAGAGCTCGTAACATTACTACACGAGCCATTAAAGAAATACGGGTAACATATCTGTCTGTGTATGATTGTTAATTACTGTAGACGGCAATGTTATCTAGAACAATGTTCCACATGACCGTTCTGAATACAACGATTTTATATTTTTGTAAATTCTAGATTTATAAACAGAATTTAGAAAATTATAAATTTGTCGTTTTTAATGGGTAACTGAAAAGTATAAAAATTAATAACTCTATTTTTACCAGTCAGATCTGGGTTCATATTACAAAATAATTTTGGTTATACTGATCAGTATTATGCTTCCTTTACTGTATTAAAATTAATTTTTATCTGTTTCCTTAATGTTTTCTTCCAGAATACCTTTAATAAATGAATTGTACAATTGCAGACAGGGATATAAACGTAAGTATTACATTAAAAAAATTATTAAAAATTACAAAAGGATCTGATATAGAAATTTGAAAATTATTTACTAATGTTTACTCCAGTGATGATATGATTTCAATAAAGAGTTGTCTTTGATGAGTATTGTGTATATTTTAATCAACGTGATTGAAACAAATACTTTTATAGGTCATGGTGGCAAGTTGAGAAAGGAGATGATAAGCTCTATAACTGACCTAATTAAAGATCCCATATGTTTGCTATTAACGATTGGAGAAGTAAAATTTGTCGAGGTGGAAATGTCCTTTCATTTTGAGAGGCGAGATGTGAAGAGGAGGGTGCCAGCTTAGGTCACTTGATCATGGTTCAAAATTACCAGGATGTGCATAGTGACTTTATAGTCACCAGAAATAAGTAGTTGGAAAAGTTTTGCAAAAAATAGACATTATTTATATAATCACTATTTGTAACCTATTTCACGGAAACATTATCCTGAATAGAGTTTATATTAAAGTATGTATTGCCATAAACTACTTCATTTTCAATGGTTAATAATTGCAGTGATTAAACATCTGATATATTCTATTGGCGTAAAATAAGTGAAATCATAGTTTAATTACTAGTAATGTATATTAATAATATAATTTATAAAATAAGTATAAAGAATTACACCGGAATATGTGTAATTCTTTATATGATGTATAAGATCCATAAG
>JAPDSC010005938.1:0-29727 GCA_026290005.1 Latrodectus geometricus
ACTTAACTTTATTATTATTTCTAATAGGAAAAATCAGCTACTATTGAAAATATTCCTCTTGGCTTATACATATATCCTGTACTAATGAGTGCTGACATTTTAATGTATAAGTAAGTGATACTCTTTAATATATAAGTTTTTACTAAAATGAAAATCTATTTTCTTTTGTTTATAAATAGTTGTACTTTTTTTAATAAAATTTTAAGATTGATTTTTCCAGGAAAATTTAAAATTCTCTTTACATTGTTTAAATATCTAAATGAAACTGGTTTATTTTTTTCAAATATAAATATCTGAAAAAAAAAGACACTTTTATTATGAATTAACTTTTATTTTTCAGTCACTACAGAAGCAGTAACATTTTTATTTTATACTTTCACCATTATTTGATTTCTTTCAACATTTAGACGTTTTGAATAATACTCAAATATAATGTTCTTATTTTAGTATTTAAAAATGTAGTATTTAAGTGTATAACTTGTGATCTTATCTTAATCAAAGGTTTTGGTTTTATCTAATTGTATTAAGCTATGTTTCTTAAAATATTATATAATCTACTGATCTGAATTTAATAGTCAGTTCAGGCACTTTTTTTTGTTACTTTTTATTTAAATTACTAGTGCAGAAATAATTTTATCATATTTTTCTGTATATAATCTGTAGTGGAGTATTATCTACTAGACATTTTTTCGATTTAAAGAAAAAGAGCCCCCTATAATCTACAGCAGTTTTTTTGGCGAATAGTTAAAGATATATACTGCTAATAATCTGGTGTTACATAAAATAATAAATACACAGTACGATTAAAAGTATAAAAAACTGTGCATAAAAAAACATTTATGAAAAACATGTATTTGATCCACCTCATTACATAGTATGATAGATTGAGATTGAAAAAAATTAGATTGATCTAAGGGGATAGTTCCAAAAAGGTTCTTGTAAAACATTAAATTTCAGTTTTTAATGATTTTTAAAACTATATTAGATATTTTAAAAATAAAATATATTTGTTTTGTTAATGATTAAATAAAATAAATGGATTAATTTCAAACTGCACATTGAATATATTTTTCATTTTGTATCGCAGATGCTTTGTTTTTCACTTTTATGTCATTGATACGTTTGTGGCTATTTTTTTATTTGCCTTTTCTATAACTTTTAATTAAAAAACTGCTGTATAATTTATAACTTTTGCTTTCCAACTTATACGATGGCGATATACGAACTTGAATACTTTCCGAATCAATCAGCAAAGATCCAGACAAAATGCAAAATGATGATAGCCAATAGCAACTGTAGTATCTTTCAGAGGAACAGAGCTTGTTATTAAACACAGTTAGGCAAAACTGATTTGTGGTGCCATCTGTTATTTATTTTATTAAACATAAACAGTTTTACTTTTAAAACTTTAATGTAAGATTTTCTGATGGAGAATGTTCTTTAGCAGATAATCCGCTGCTGTGCATAATACGCACAATGAAATTGGAAAGCTTTTTAACACGTAATCCACAGATTATATATATAAGAAAATGCAGTACTTGCTCTTTTATTTATTTTGGAAAAATTAGTTATTCCATTGTTTACATCTGTATTGGTATGTTATTATAATCCTCTTACTGTAGAAAATTATTATCTACTCTACTTTGTACAAATGAGTGAAATTTTTAATGTTTTTTAATCTATAATTTTATTAAAT
The DNA here is from genome assembly GCA_026290005.1 of Latrodectus geometricus. Taxonomy (NCBI): domain Eukaryota; kingdom Metazoa; phylum Arthropoda; class Arachnida; order Araneae; family Theridiidae; genus Latrodectus; species Latrodectus geometricus. The sequence goes on from JAPDSC010005938.1 coordinate 1,697, forward strand.
AGATTTTAAAAATGAAAAATTTATAATTGTTGATTGATATATTTTTGTGTTTATAAATAACATGCATTTTTGTTAGGGAAAATATATATTAATATCAATATTATGAATTTTCCTTTTTTTAATCATCTTTCTTATAGCATTGTTTATTAGCGCCTTAATAAGATTAAGATTTTGAAAAAAATACTAATTCTTTATAAATTTACTGGAAATAAGTGCACTCACCTCAGCCAAAAAAATTACAAATAGGTGGTAAACTATGTGAGAAAAAACTATATGTATGAAGTTATTCTGATAAAGATAAAATATTTCATTTTTTGTAATTCAATATTAGTCAATTATTTCATTTTCATTATTTAGTGATAGTATTACTTGCACTTCAAAGTTCTTTTTTTATTGATGCTTAACAAAAATTTCTTCATAAAATGAATAGGTTCTATTTACGCTTATAATACCTTACATTTGAACTTGTGGATTCCTTTATAACAAAAACAAGAATGTCGGGGAGTATCCAAAAAAATTTTTAGATGATGAAAACTCATTAAAAATAAATATCAATCAATATTGATGTCATTATAATAGCCCAATTGATAGTAATTTTTTTTTGTATATTCTATTAAATTTTAAAAGCATTGATAGAAAATTAAATTGGATTTTTTGTCAAATGGGATTTCATTCTTAGAATGCCATATGAGTTTAAAACAGATATCTTCAAAAACTCATTTTCATTCAACATTTAACTATCAGACAAAGTTACAGTTATATAAGATTTTACTATGTGACTGACTGTATCAAAAATGAAAGGGGGGGGGAAATGTAAAATTCATTTTAAAAAATTAAGTTAAATTTGTGTAAGCACTTGTATGAACAATTTTATTTTATTCAAACAATCAATCAGAAACCACAAATTGTAAAAGCTGTCTCAGTTTTCAAAACCAAGCTAACAACTGAGTGGTTAGTGCTCTGACTTTTGTTCATCATATTTGATTTCATACTGTGTGTGAATATTTTGAAAGCTAAAAATCTCCAATTATTTGTATTCACATTAGCATTTCATCTTTAAATGTTTCAGTTTTATCCAAAAATTAATGAAATGATAATTTGAATTGAAAAGAAAAAAAAAACAAGAATAAACAATAAATTCTGTTTTTTGGTTAATTAAAAGTTTGATGGAAAGTAAACTGAAATAACTGTCTAAAAACCAAACTGTTTGCATACATTATAATATATTTGATTCAATTGACCAAAATAATTTAGAATGTGCTGATTAAATTTGAAAACATTAACTTCTGAAATTTAAAATGCTAAAAAAAATTCGTGAAATTACTTTATTGAAGATATTTTTTAATTATATTTTGAAAAGCAAAATTTTTTCTATCTATGCTTTAGTTTTTTAAGTATTGTGGAGCTGAGTTAAGTTAAACTGAAATGAAGAAATATGAAACTTACACGGTAAAGATTAATCAATTCAAATTTTTTCTATAAAAATAAAAATATTTTAAAGGTTTTGTTGAGAATGCATTAAAAAGATGATATTGATTATAAAAAGATAAGAGCAATTTATACAATAACTGCATGTGATAAAATGCTTATTGTTCGATTTGCTATTCAGAAAGAAAATTTTCTAGACTAATTGCTTGTGAACTTTTAAAGTTTATTTTAATGTAAGAATGTTTCCAAATATATAGTTTTGAGAGTTTTTAATAGCTGTGATTCCACCAAACATTAAACTCAAAAGAAAATTATGTTTTACAAAATATCATAAATTCGTATGCAAAGAATCTGTTATTAAATTAATGCAAGTCAAATGCCATTTATTATGCTAGTTAAAATGTCATTATGCAGAAAAAGGTTGTAAATTACTGTATTTTTCTGTATATAATCTGCAGGTTATTTGTTAAAAAAATTCCAAATTTCATTGTATGTGTTATACGTCCCCGTGGTTTATCTAATACAAAACATTCTCCATCAGAAAATCTTACAAGAAAGTTTTGAAAGAAATACTGTTTATGTTTCATTAAATAAATAACAGGTGGTACCAAGGCATACCTGAGTTATGTAAGCTATAACCAGCTTTATCAAATTACATTCAAAAGTGAATTTGGTTCCTCATAAAGATACTACAGTTGCATTTTGCTAACGTCATTTCGCAATTTGTCTTGACATGAGCTGTTTCGTTTTGAAAGTATTCGAATTCGTATATCGTAATATGGAAGTGAAAACTTTTAAGTTACACAGCACATTTTAAACTAAAAGCTATAGCGAAAGCAAATAAAAAAAAGTGGCGAGAAACATGTTAATATGAAAAACAGTTAATGTTTTGCATTTAATAGCATGTGCGGTGTAAAAGAATAATGTGTAAAATACACAATTTGTAAATAAGCCATTTCTTTCAATTAAATATTAACGAAGCAAATACGTATTTTTTTAAATATGTATAACTTCATTTTAAAAGTTATTAGAATCTAAATATTGATAAGTTTTACAAGAATCTTCTTGAAATTATTGATCTTGTTCTTTCATCTCAAATTTATCATACTTTGCAATGAGGTGGATACAGACAGATCTTTTTCATAATAAATGCTTTTTTTTGTACAATTTATTATATTTTTAATCATACTGCGTATTTTTTATTTTATGTGATATCCCTATTATTAGCAGTACATATTTTAGACTATTCACCGAAAAAAATTGCTACGGATTTTAAGCCATTGAGAATTATATACAGGAAACTATGGTAAAATACTTTTCTGATAAAGAAATTGAAGCCATTATTGGCTTGACTTATGAAGAAAAAAATGCATTGGTGGATTAAAGAAATCTTTTTTATATTTTTGGGAGAAATATTTGCAAGTAGAAAGGTTGATTTAGTTCTGATTTCAAAATATATATAGAAGAATTAGAGCAGCATATATAGTTATTCTCCAGAAATTGAAACTTCACATTTCAGCAAGATGCAGCATCTTTCCTTTCAGCTAATGTTTTTAGTTTTTTTATTAAAAATAAAATGTCATATTTGCAGATATATAAGAAATTTTTTCTTTGAAAACAGGTCTGAAAAACTTGATGTATCCTTTATACCTGATATTTATTTCCTTCCAAAGTGTGGAAACACTACAGTTAGAAAGAGTGCAGTGAATGACCATTTGCTGTCATCGTCAATCACAGCTTTGTTTGTGTGAACATTTCAATTTTTGTGAATGATTTTTAAGTGTGTGAAATTTCTACTGTTAAATATTTTTTAATTGGCATGTTATTGCTAAAAACAACATCAGCTACAGCTTTGCATACAAGCAATGTGTGGTTGCCTATACTAAAAAGAAGGGAAACAAAAAAAATTGCTTCCATTAATCATTGATTCATGAAAATGATAAAATTTTGAACTTGTACAAATAGAGAATGTGTTTCCTTTTGATTTTTGTTGTATCCTCCAACAAAACTAGCTTCCAGAGGTAGAAAAATGTTATTGTTAAAACTTCAGGGTGTGAAAACATATTGTTGATATTATATATAAAATCTTGCCAAGTAGCATATTACTTTATACTTAAAATAGTAAAAATTCATTATTATGATCAGTAATAGTTTCATTATTCAAAAAAGTATATAAAAAAGAGGTACATCTTATTTCATGGCAAATACAATAAATAATTTGAATTGACCACAAATCCTTTTGATTTAAACAGGGAAATTATCGGGACGCATTATGCATGAAAAATCTTTAACATTGGGAAATAATGTTAAATTTAAAAGATCTTGTTAAATCTTTGCTCTTGATGTATAGAATGAGTTTAAATGTTAAGTTCTTAGAAAATCTAAAGAGTATTCTAAATGAGATAACACGATATCTTATGATCTGCTATCGCAATTCCTAATAATTAATAATATGTTGTATGATAAATTTGGTGCAACATATTAATAATTATTTTTAAAATGTCCTTTAAACATTAAATATTCTGTATATCAGGGGTGCCCAAGACGTCGACCGCGAAGACATTTTAGGTAGTCCACGTGATTATCCCGATAATGACCTCGGATATTAACAATTTAATTTATGACTTATGACATAGAATCAAGGAATTACTTAAAATAAAAATTTACTACAGTCTACGCTTTAAAACCCAAAACAAACTGTGCAAAGATTTACAATTCAAAGATTTATGATTTAAGATTTACGATTTAAAATCTAAAACGGACATGATGAGCGCGATTGAAACATTAAAAAAAACTACAGAAAAGTATGCATCTCAGTTAAGGAAACATGAATTGAGAAACTTCAAAAACATGGAGGAAGAGTGCATCCATAATCCAAACCGAGACTTCGAAGATTGCGTTTAATACTTGTTTTGTTTGAAGAATTTGAAAGAAGATTCGCTGACTGTTAGGTTGAAAGAAATATTCAATTTTATGATATTTCCATTTGATGAAAATGTCAACATTGATGGAGTATCTGAAAAAATAGGACATTTAATAGATATCACATCAGTCACGTTCGAGGAGGAAATTATTTAATTAAGATATGATATATTTCTTAAATCCAGACCATATTTAGCGATACTGGTTTTTGCAAATTAATTTCTGAGAAAACTTTTCCAAATATTTACAAACTGATTTTGTATTTGTAATCATACTTTGGATTGAGGTATCTTTGCGAATCTGCTTTTTCAACCATGAACAAAAAATAAACATTAGTCGCCTTTAACAGATGAACATTAGTTTCGTGTTTATGCATTGCAATAAGCTCGTACCAGCCACAATATGATAAACTTGTCGCAGATATACAGTGCCAAATTTCAACTAAACGAAGTGAATAGGATGATCAGTTTTTGATATATTAATACTTTGATTATTTTCGAAAATTTTTATTTTGTAATTAAGTTTTTCTTAGAAAAATTACATAATTTACCATATTTTCTTGTTATCGAAAACAAATATGTACGTAATTAAGTAATTTGTATGTAATTATAAATATGTATGCAATTTAGCTCTGCCATTTGTAGACCGACTTCGATTTTTTAAATGTAGAGTGGACCCCGGATCCCAAAAGTTTGGCCACCCCTGCTGTATATCTTTATAACTGTATGATCAGTGTACTTAATGCTTATTTTATTTTTATAGACATTTTTTTAAATGCAATAAAATCTTTTGATCAAAATGTTATTCTTGTAGTTTTTAATAAGTAATTTTGAAAACTATATTATTGTTTGAATTTTTCCTGACATTTAAAAGTAATATCTGTCATTATTATAATAAGTCATAATGTATGTAGTTTATAATAGTAAGAAAATATTGTATATATTTTTTTATATTTATTAGTGTATTAATGTGTGAATAATGTAATGTGGTTGATGTTTTTTCCCATTATTTAATTTGTATATTTCAGGGCAACAGATGTACCAGTTGGTGAAGATCAAATACAGCACATTCAACTAACACAACATTTATGCAAAGTATTTAATAATAGATATGGGAAAATATTTCCAATTCCTGAAGCAGTCATAGGTATATTGTGCAAGTTTTTAATAATAAATGTATTGTCATTTCAATGTGATACATACTTTTGTTTATAACAAACTAAATTATTTTTGGTGAGCAAGTTTGCAGTTTTCAGTGAATAAGTTCTAGAAATTGTAATTTGTAGTTTTATATTTAATTTTTAATTATTGCATCTTTTTTATAGTAATTAAAAAATATTATGCGTGTGCCAATTATTTAGTTATCAATCATTTGCTTTGTTTTCAAATCTTATATATCATTTTAAACTATTAATTGCATTGCTTTTCTAATAAATTATGATTTTTGATAATTTCTTTTTTATGATACATGAGTTAAAAATTTCTTTTGTATAAATTTTAGATTTTAAATTAAATTCTTTTTGTAAAAATGTATTAATTATTAGAATTATTATTTCTGACTTTTACTGGATTTTAAAATTATCAGTTTTATTTTAAGGAAATATTAACATGAATATCTTTCTTAAAGTTTTAATTTCTGTATCTTTCGTTTGATATGATTTACATAAACTAAATTTTTTTACAAAAAATAAAATGATTTCCTAAATATAAAGTAGCTTTTGTTTTAAAAATTTGATATATATTTTGATAAATTTTTATGGAAAGATTTAAATTGATGGAATTCTTACATTTGATATAATAAAAACATTTCATAATGAAAACATATTATTGATATTGTTTTAGTAATAGTTTAAGTATTAAAAATTAATTATGTATAAAAATGAAAAGAATTCAGTTTTTCTTTGCAAGCAGTATTAAGCTGTTTTTTTATACATAGTAAAATTTTCAAGCTGCCTGTATCATATGTTGGAATTTAAAAAAAAAAAAAATTCTGTTTTTAAAGTAAATTAAAAAAAATTCGTATATATTGTAAGATATATTATAAAAATATTTTTTCAAATTGTAATCTAAATTAGATAACTGAATCATACTATTAATACGTTTTAATCAGAATGACCAATGGAAATGTTTTGTAATAATAAATCATGTTATATTTTCTGGAAATAACCTAACTTGACAAAAATTTCTTTAATTAAAAAATTTATATTTGTTATTTTTTTCGCAGTTTATTCATTCTTTTTTATATTATTAAAAATATTTTTTTCTTTCAAAATGTTCTTATTTTTACTTAATAAGTAATTAAATAATTCATAGTCTTAGTAAAAGTTAGTCATGTTTAATTTGAAAATAATTATGATGCATATGTTAATGATATATTTAATGAATTTTCTGTTGAATATTTTTGATTGATTCATAATTAATAATATTTTTAGATAAAAATTGTGCTCGAATTAAAGGTTTACGCCAACCTGAGAAGAAAATGAGTAAATCTGACAAAGATTTTAAAAGTAGAATTGACCTTACTGATTCACCAGATATTATTACTAAAAGAATTAGAGAAGCTCTTACTGATTTTACATCTGCTGTCACGTATGATCCAGTGAATCGTCCAGGTGTCAGTAACATCATACTAATTCACAGCTTATGTACAGGAAAATCCTTTGAAGAAATATGCAATGAAAGTGTTGGAATAGATACTGGACAATATAAATGTGTTGTTGCAGAGGCAGTTGTAGAACATTTAAAACCTATACAAGCGGAAATTCAAAGACTAATGTCTGATTCTATGTACATAGAACAAATTCTCAGTAAAGGGTCAGAAAGAGCAATAGATATAGCGATAAAAACAATGAAAGAGGTTAAAAATGCTGTAGGACTTACGTTCGAAGAATCTTGATGAGTAGATTACTTTAAAAAAAATTGTTATTAAATTATAGAAAAATGTTTGCTTTAAGACAGAATTTAATGCATAGTATAAATCAGTTTATAAATTGTGAAATTATGCATGTGTTAAAAATGTTTCATGTAAATAATATGACTTTCTATTTATAAACTCATCATGAATTGTTTCAATGTTACTTAATCATTGCAAAAAAAAAAAAAAAAAATTGTAAAAAGTCATGCATTTTCTCACAGAAATTATTTTGATATACATTATTATCAAAAGCATGATGCATATATATATATATATATATATATATATATATATATATATATATATATATATATATATATATATATATATATATATATATATATATCAGAAGACAATTCCTAGTGATTGAAAGACATTGTTATTTGATACTATATGAAATAAATGAATTTAAAAACAATATAAAAAATGATTAATCTATAATTTATTAATGAAATTTTGTAATTAAAAGCAATTTTTATGGTTACAAATTGCTTGTTAGTAATAAAATGGAAAATAATATTGAATGATATATCGTTATAATAAAAGCTATTAAAATAAATATTATGAATAATTTTTTTTCACTTAAATTTTGAATTGTGTTAATATTAGTTATTGGATTGTTAGAAATGTGGATATATGAAAAATAAACTTTCAAAGCTTAAATATTAATACGAAATTAGTTCTAGAGTTGATTTAAACTATCATCAATGATCACTTTTGTATATAAAGTCTATTTAGATTGGTGTTATGCTTAAATTAAATTCGAAATTACTACAATGTCCACATTTAATGTGAAAATCAAATCTATTGAATTGAAATACATGGCATTTATCAACTATCATCTTAAGAACTGATTATGTATATTATCTTAAAAGTATCAAATAAATATTCAAAACATTAATCTTTATATTTTAATTATGTTTTCAAAATAATTTACCTTAAAAATTGCTAATAAAAAAAATGGCTTTAAAACTATGAGAGAAACTTATTTATATGTGATCATAATTTTTTTAATAATTATTATAATAGTAATAAATTATCAAGTTAACATTTAATAGGAAAATCTAAAATATTTTGAACTTGCATATAAAGTACAGTTTTCAATCACACTTTTATTCTGTGTTAGTGCCTACCTATATCACAAAGGTAAGTAGCCCCCAATAACTGAAAAATCAAAACATAATAGATCTTAACTCTCATATTTCTAATATTTTATTTTCTATAATATAATTTCCCTGATGATATGAGAGATAATATTGTTCAAGAATAATTTACTTCCATATCCATCTTATATTTTTAGTAAAAATTTATCAAAAATAAAGTTTCTGTTGATGTTTAACAAATTTACTATGAGGCATAAGAAATTGGGGGATTATTGTGACTATATTATAAGATTATTCAATTATATTGTTCTTTTATCAGTATATGAAGCAATTAATTTTCCTTATTCAATTATTAGTTTTCTCTTAATCGTTAGCATTTTATAATACATAAATTAAAATATAAAGTATTTTTTTAAATATATAATTTTCATGTAGTTATTGTAAAATGTAATAAATATTATTTTGCAAACTTAATTAATATTTTGCATTTTTTTTATTTAGTCTGACTTTACCTGATGTATTGCTTTTTTGCGTTGTCAAATTTAAAATCATTATTATATTTATCAGTGTTTGATATGGATATTTCTTATATTTTTTTTATTTTAAAAGAAATTTGTCTATTAAATGTAAAATAATTAATAATATACAAAAATGCATTAATAAGCAATATATAAAATATACTTGCTGTAATAAATGATATTTTCATCTTTATGAGCTATCATTATTCTTTGTTAAAATTATCACTAACACTGCATGGTGGTCAGTTTAATGATATAAAGTTGCTGTAAATAATTCTTTAATATACCCAATATAAATTGCCTTAGATAGTGTGCTGCATTTCATGTTTCAAAAGAGGAAACCCAGAAGGCATCCATCTGATGTTATTTAACTGTGGCTGGTATTGGACCTGGTACTTTTTGCTGTAAGAGCACTATCTCCCCATTAGCATATGTTGAACTTCATTTGCGATAATATGCAAGTATATTCTCCATTTTTATTGAGCTTCAGCTAAGATAAATAAGGGCATAATCTCATAATACAGTCATTTAGTGCCAAATAAATTAACTTGTGATAAAATATAATTTTGGATTTTGTCAATAAATTTTCTGAAACGTGTAAAATTTATTGGCCTTGTTCAATAACTATTCTTTGCAAAAATTTTTGAATGCATTTAGCCATCCTTAGAATGAAGAGCAAAACAGAATCTTCATAAAGATTATGAAGTTATTATTAAGAACATATGATTAAAGATCAAAGCTTAATTCTATACTGTGTCCAAAATTTAAGTTACATATTTTTTGCTATTAATAGAACTGTGTATCATTATTTTAAAAATTGATGAAAAACGATATTAATTTATGTACTTATTCCTGTTTAACAGTAAAAACAGTTGTTTAAAAATAAAAATAGAACTTTTAATTTGAAGTCTTGGATTTTCTGAAATTAACAAATTTGTATGTGGAATTTTGTTTGAAACCACACGCTCATCTGCACGCATTGTAGTTAAGATGTCCCAACATCGCTTACATGCTCGGAAAACATTAAATAGAAGTTGAAGAGTCGAACGAAATTCGATCGTTGATTTTATCATGGTCCCCACGCAGACTATTTCAAACATCAGATATGGTAACTGTGAGTATAAGGCATACACTCTCAAGAATCAACACCTTCATATGATCACTGTGTAGTATTAAATGTCCTATGTCATAGAAATGTGATTTCTGGGATTTAGCTCAAGATTTCATTGCTGCTTCTGGAACAGTGATGTCGAGACAAACCGTCTGTAAACAGCTAGCTTAGAGGGGCTTTACTCTTTGTAATCAGTAGTGTGTATTTCTCTCTAGCAGATACAGAGGAAAGTGTCAGTCTTGGAGCATAATTTCATTCTTAGACTGATTGAGATTTACCATCATTCTTGAGTTTTCATCTGAAGAGAATATGGAAAATGACAACATCTCTCCAAACGAAAAATTGATAATCTTGATGAGGGCTTAGATATTTCCACAATTTGTTTGCTTGTACATTGAAATCAAGACGATTTTAGGAATAAGATTCCATTAGCTTTTTGGATAAGTTTTCATGAGCTTGATTTCCATCGCACTATTGTTTGTAATAGTTAGGAACCCCTTTCAATCAGTTTAATTAATCCTCTTGTGCAAAACATAACCATCAGCAATAACTAACTAAACTAAATGCATTCTACGAATGTTGTTTTTGAAGAGTTCTCGGAGGTAATTTGTTTTTCTACAATAACAGAGGACTCCACAAAGTCGCACTTACGATTATCTGGGAGGAAAAGGAATTTGTTGTACAATCGAGCCAGCGAAGTCTCCAAACCTCAATCCTATAGAGAACTTGTTTGATGCTTTAAAAAGCACATTGCATTTTATCGGTATTAAAGTAATTTGTCCCAAGTTTGTAATTTCCTGAAGAAATGGTATTTCATTTATATGTTTAAAAATTAAATTTTTAAAGCTTGTGGAGATTCAAAAAATATTCTACCATGCAGTTGTGTTTTGCAAAATGGGAATTTTACAAATCGATGAAAATACCACAAAAAGGAAGCTGAAATTATGTACCAGCAAGATTGTATGACAAGTAGAAGTATGTGGTTATTCAATGGGAACTTAGTTTATTTAGATTCTAATTTAGTTCAGGATTTGTTAAGTCATTTTAATTCTTGTAGTGAGAAATCAAATTTTGAAGGCAACATATAATTTGTAATTATGTTGTTTTCATTTTTGTTATTATGTGTAAGAATTTTTTTACCTTTTTCTCACACACATTCTGATGAATATATGTTCTTGCAGTATTTTTACAACAGATCAATTATCATACCTACCTATATCGATTTCTTTGAGTGAACATAACTACAATCAACAGTGTAAGTATAGTTTCAATGTTTCCTTATATTTCTCATTATATGTGTGTGTGTATATATATATATACATACATAAATTTTTTTTTTTTTACTGAGATCAGGATTTCGGGGTTGAGTTGCACACCACGATAACATTTTGAAGTTAACTTAGTGCGTTTTTTCCATGCTGTTATGAAAAACCGTGTACAGGCAGCCTAATGGGCTGAAGGTGTAAATCATTTTCATATCCCCAGTGTAAATGATCTTTATTAATATATGACTCTATTCACGTATCGCAAGGAAAATACCAAATCGGAAAACTTACAAGCACCTACTCCGAAAAACATGCACAGAAAGTAGAAATGTAATATCCATCCTCTGTTGTTCAGTAGTGGCTGGATTGAACCCAAGAACTTTTGCTCTGAAGCGCACTATCTTGCTACAGTGTGCCTTCTATTTTAATTTTTTAATCCATTTTTTTCAATTACGGCTTTTGTACAGTTAAATTTTAAACCATTTTTTCAAAGGCAGCATTTATGACGATGCGACTTTTCTTCCGAAAACTAATAATTTCTTTCAAAATAATTTGTATTTACATACAACTTTTTTTTATTTATTTTCTTTAAAGTAGCATTTGTAGCTATAAAACTCAAAAGAATTAATATTTTAGATTATAAATTTTGAAAAATAAATGTGCATAATAATTTATGTGGAAGAATCAACATAAACGCTGCATTTAAAAATAGTCTAAAGAATAGTAAAATATGCACACACATAGACAAGCCACACTATGTTAAATTGAAAGTCGGAAGTAGAGAATATCGTCATAAATTTTTAATCAATGTAGTAAGGTCTGACACTTTATTAAAGGAAAAGCCCCATAAAAATGGAAGCAGGAATTAAAAGAGTTGATAAAAACTAAACACAAATTTAATAGAAATAAGTAAATTTAAAAATACACTAATGCGCACGGTTAATTACATTTACTCATAAAAAATAATTTGATGAATGCCTAATACTTGAATTATTAAGAATATTGTTGCAATAAAATATTGAATGAAAATAGAATAATTGTATATAATTCAACTATTAATAAGTTTTAATTTTGCCGAAAAAAATTATTAATACCAACTGATCATGTAAAGTCTCCACAAACCCTTTACTATCCAAATTTTGGAGATTAGACTAATTCCGAATCATACCATCTAAGTAATCCAATTTTTTTAAGCAGTCATGCATTTTCGGGCTTTACAATGTTTTCATTTTGGAATAAAATTTCAGAATCTTTGAATCCAGGTACGGTTGATATTTTCACATCTTGAAGTACTTTTCTCATTTTATTTTGCAAACCATCGATTGGAGCATTGAACTGCTTAAAATATAATTTTTAACACGTTAACGCTGCGGCGTTATTTCAAAAATTACTTTTAAGTTTTATCAACTTTAATCCATTACTGACTCCCGGGAACAGAAAAAAAAATCCCGCAAATCAGAAGCAAATAAAATTATTAATAAATAAATCGAATAGCTATGTATAATACTCTATAATTGAAATACCAAGAAAGACAAGAGAAATCACAGCAAAATTTATTGTGTAGATAGCATGTTGACCAAGTATCAAATGATTAAATTTATAGACTTCTGTGAAGGAGGGTTCCTGCCAAAACTCAGTAGCCGCCATTGTTGGAGATGACTGCTACCACAGGCCTCGGCATTGATTCACAGAGACTTTGGATGTGTTCTTGGAGTACAGCAGACCAAGCAGTTGCCAAAGTTGACCTGGGGATATAATCTGGCCCAATAACTGAGCAACCATGGACCACATGTTTTCTATAGGCTAAAGATTCGGAGAGCGAGCCTGCCAGGGAAGCTATTTAATCTGGCGATTGCTGAAGACCCCTTGTACAATGCGTATCAAGTGTGGTCGCGCATTATCCTGTTGAAATATAGCTGTGCGCAAGCCTTGAATGTAAGGAAGGACAACTGGCTCTTACACCCGTGAAGTGTAGCACTAGCTATTTAAACTCCTAGCAATGCGCACTAGAGGAATACGAGAGTAATATTCAATACCGCCCATATTATAATATCCGGCGCAGGATTAGTGTGGCGGTGCATAAAACAGCTGTTCAGCATCCTCTCGTTATGGTGTCTCCAGATTCGAATGCGACAACCGTGTTGATGTAGACAGAAGCGTGATTAGTTAGTAAAAACAATTTCATCCCATTCTGCCATCCACATCCTTCTTTCATCTCACCATTGGCGGTGGAGACGTCTGTGGTTCTACTTCAAGGGTAGACGAAGCGGACAAACCACTCTGCTGTAAACGGCGTCGAATGGTACGTACAGGCACTGGAAGAGGCGTTACAGACTGAATGTACTGTGCTATGGTTCGTGATGTGGCTGAGCGATCTGTCATTGCCATGCTTACAATTTGACTGTTATCACGTGAAGTGATGCACTGAGGTGGATGCGATCGAACACGTTGGTACATCGCACCCTCCTGCATCTAACGATCACATATCCACATTACAGTTGTTTGGTTTCGTCCAATACGACTACCGATTTCCCTGAAAGATAATCCACAATATCGATAGGCCTCTATCCTTCCTCTGTCGAACTCAGATACTTGATGAAAAAATTTATCGCTGTTTTCTACAAGGCATAATTGATCTCTTTTTTTTTTTTTTTTTTTTTTTTTTTAGACAACCAGAAAGTGGTTGTTTTTTTCGTTACAGTTGAGATCATGTGAATGTCACTTTATTTTATTTATGATTGGTCTGTGAATTAAGCAAATAATCGTTTTAACCAATAATGTTGACTATACAATTTTGTCCACCCTTCAAAAACAAGTAAATTTGTCAGTGGGATTAGCTCTTCAGTGATCAGTTAGAAACAAAATTTTGGCCAATATCTTAGTGGGATGGGTTATTTTATATATTATTGGAGATTTGTCTCTTTTGATACCGTTATTAAAAAATAAATACTTAATAATCATTAAGCAAAGATATATTTATTTCATATAGCATGTAAAGCACATTAAATATTAATATTTGATTGTTTATGCAAGCAATGAATAAATCATAACATCCACTTTATGGTTAGTTTATATCGGCAAGAACGATTTTTTTTTTGAGAGGAAAAAAAACAAACACACACACAATTGCCGAAATCTCCAATCCTTAAATAGTGCTTTGAAGTGGCGCCACAAGCGCACGTGATGTACGTCTGCGCTGAAATTCTAATCATTTGTATATCTCCCCTCCGCTAATGCATGTTGTAAATTTCATGCATGCTTTCTTCAGGGCGTTGCGCTTACGGTGGCCAGCAGTTATAAAAGCATGTAATGTATATAAAAATTGTAATTATTTAATTGAAGATTGGATTAAAGTAAATGTTATACTATTTAGCACTACATAATTCTCTCCAATACTTAAATATTATAATTTCTTTTCTTTTAAAAAATTTGAAACCCTTTGTTTTCTACTCTCAAAAATGATTTTGTGTGAAATTTATTGATTTTAAGAAAATAAATGACTGTGATTCATTTTAATCAAAAATGTTTATTATGTATATTTCTTGACTAGCTGAAATTACAAAATGAAAACAAATATAATGCATAGGAACATAAGTTTTTTTGCACAAAATAAAAACATACACAAAAGCGATACTAGAAACCACAAATTTAAATGTAAACACATCTTGTCAACTAGCACAAAGTTGTTTTTCACCATAAAATTAATCCATTCCTTTATATACCTTAAATACAATAAACTTGATCTTATTATACATTACATAAATTCTTATAAATGAAATAAGATGAACGATTCTTTATAAGAAATACTTTTCCTAGGAACTCAGTAATACAAAAGAAAAGTATATATTAAATTTGTTACAAATAATTTACTTAACTTTTAACTTTATATATAATTTAATATTAACGTAATATATAGTAAATAAATGAGATTTAACTTTGAACTTTACATAATTACCGAAATGCAAAATCATTTGATGATCAAAATTAATATAATCGATTGTTTTTGCATTTTTCTTTAATAAATCTGGCTATGGCAATCTTACGTAAGAATTTATATGACAAAGATACAAGGTTACATTTTCTCATAATTCTTACATTACATAACAAATAAGTCAATGGATTTTATGAAAAATGTAATGAATTTTAAAAAGAGCAAATAAAATCATTATTTCTTTGATTGATTCTAATTATTAACAATAATAAAAAATAATACATAATTTTACAACCTTATAGCAACCTGTGTAATATGGTAATTATTAATATTGCATTATAATTTAATATCAAATCTAGTGTAATGTTTCTTTAAAATAACTTAATATATTCAACTTAAGAATTGCTTAGGTATTTTAAGTGTTTAATCATTCTCAATATTTAAAAATGTGTGATAGTTTTCATATATCACATTTTTCACAAAGGTAAAAATTCACTAATCCTAAGTGTCTGTCAATCTAAAAAAAGTAGCCAGCATCTTGGCGACTGAACACGCCATTCCACTGTCAATCTTATCTTCTTTTCCGATGCTAATCTTCTGTAACGGCACACTTATGATTTTTAATGTATAGAAAACCCAAGCATTGTTGACGACTTCAGCTGTAAAGCGCTCTGCTGAGGCGCAGCTGAAAATCTTTGTAAAGAAGTTTGCCGCCCAGAGGAACCCGACTGACGAACATATCTATTGACATGAGGCAAAGGGCTTTTCCATTCATGAGGAAACGGTCCAGCTGGACAGTTGGCAATGCATGTGTGGTGGTCACAAACTGAATCCATCTGGCTACATCTTCTCGGCTCCATTGGCGAGGATCTGAAAAACAAAATGAAAAAAAATCACCTTTTGATTCTAAAAAGGAACAACATTCATTAATTATTTAGTTAGAATGAAATACGAATACAACATCCCAGTTATTGGAGCTATTTAAGTTTGGTCAACCTCGGATATAGTCTAAAACGACGTATTATGTTATAAAAGTAAATTAAATAAAAAGCATTACGATATGCTAGAATTTGCATTATGGCTATTTTAAGCCGCTATTGGGGCTTAAATCTCACATTCATAATTTTGGCACAAGATACATTCACATAAAATAAATTATTGCGAGATACTTAAAATTTGTATTACTTTGAAGATTAGAATAACTTTGATTATATATTGCACAAAACGATAAATTGAGACTAGCGTTATTAAAAATGTCGCGTAAAACAAATATTCTTTTTTGAAGTTTTGTATCTGTGTAACAAAAATATCTAATCTGATGTTAATAATGAATAAGGTAACTTTTTTAACTATAAAGTGGTTGTTTCTTTCGTTACAGTTGAGATCATGTGTACATCACTTTATTTTACTTATAATTGGTTTGCGAGTCAAAGAAATAATCGTTTTCACCAATAATGTTGAATATACAGTTTTGTCCACCCATCAAATACAAATCAATTTGTCAGTGGGATGAGCTCTTCAGTGAGCAGTTGGAAGAAAATTTTAGACAATATCTTATTGGGATTAATTATTTTATATAGTATTGGACATTTGTCTCTTTTGATACCGCTAATAAAAAAAAATACTTATGAATCATTAAGTAAAAAAGAATTTATTTCAATAAGCATGTAAAGCACATTAAATATTAATATTTGATTGTTTATGCAAGCAATAAATAAATCATAACTTCCACTTTATGGTTAGTTTAAATCGGCAAGGATGATTTAAATGTTTTTTTTTAAATTTATTTCTGCCTATTGTTTCTTATTTACTAATACGCTGCGAAGTTTCTTATTACCGAAATACAAATCAAGAAGACATTAATTTTTAAAAAATTCAAATGCTTAATGTTTCGAAATATTTAAAACAGTATAACGAGTTTATTCAGTTAAACTAATGCTGCTGTAAGGTATATGGCGTATTTTATACTTCCTTTTAACCTCTTACACTAACATAAATCTCATAAAATAAAGGAAAGTGTTACCATTTCATTTTCCCGTCCTGTGAGTCACAGTGCTTTATCAAAAGCAAGTTTATGTTTTGACATGTAATAGGCCCTTTGTATCCAATAAAATGATGTTTTAAAAAATATCTAATATATTTTTAGAATATAATATATTATTTAACCCAAAATATAAAAATGTTCAAGAAGTTGTTGCATCAGCATACTTCCCTGTTTCTAATCCAGAGTTAGCCTCTACCAGTTATTTGGAAACAGCCGAATGGAAGTTTCCGTCATTTAGAAACTAGAACCAATACTTGACTTACTATCTTTAGATATATTAGTTTTCTTGGAGGACATTGCAAACAAGATCTATTTAACTCGCCCATACGTCATTAAGCCAAGATTGAACCGATAATAAGAACAACGGGTTAACCAAAGAGGCCATAGTGGCCTTTATATAAAGAAGTTAAATATGCAAGATATATATAGTAAATTTAGCTTAAAATATTACCTAGTTTATATTAGAAATCAATAAACTTTAAATGGTAAAATCCCGTTCCTTAGTGTAAAAAGTCAAAGTTTGATTCCCTAGCCACTACTGAAATATGGGAGATGGGTATTCCATTGTAATTTTTTACACGCATCCATCGAGATTGGTGATTTGGAATTTTCTAGTTTTTCTCGCTTGCAACATGCAAGTACAGCTGGCTTTTCATCAAAATTCCCCCAACAAGACTATAAAATACTATGGCTATTTAAGAAGTCTTCTGTCTTCAACAGACTTCAGTCGTTAGGTATCCATCATGTAGTATCATAGATGCTGTAACGCATTTAAACATCCACAGTATATTGCATTCCGGATGGACTATATATTAGTCGTATTTTTGCGTGATAAAAGTAGAAACCCAAAAAAATATAAAGCTCTCAATTCGGCTGATGTGCATACAAAAAAAAAAAAAAAAAAAAAAAAAAAAAAAAAAAAAAACGTCCGATGTTTAACAGCGGCTAGAATCAAGCTAAGAACCTTCCGAATAAAAAACAGGGTTCTTAAATTGAATATCAAATAAATCACGCGTGTTTACATACATCAAAAATTTTAATAATTACAAGATCCTAGCAAACTTTAGTTTAATTTTCTTGGATGTAACACAAGGGCTGTTTCAGATAGATTAAGATCGCCATTAGTACCTGCTGGCAGATTGGGTTCGTTGCTGTGGTAGCCTCTGGAGGTGGAAGGGGTAGCGCAGGAATTCGTGGAATAGTCTTCTATGATCTTGCAGAGGGCGGAGTAGGTCTTCTTGTTCCACATCCTAGTGGATGGGGAAGGCAGAAGGGTGAGGGACGAAATGCCTCTGTCTGGCCATGCCACTGAAGGAATGGTACTGCAGTCAACAGGATATAGCATGTTCATGTCTGAAATAAGACATAGATTTCAATTAACACACTTTAATCTATCACATGCAATTCAAAGATATAAAATAATTGGAAACAAATAATATCCAACAAACTGCATTCTTACATTATTTCTAAATTTTTATAGTACCCATAGTTTTAATTTAATATTAATACTAACAATTTACTTAATAGTGTCTCTTAAAATCATTTGTAACGATATTAAAATGTCTTCATGAATGATATAAGAAAAATAAATATTTTTCCATATAATTTATATACTTTGAGGTAATACAAATTTGACTACTGTTTCATAAAAATCAAACATTTATTTATATATTTAAAACAAATAACGTATGAAAATTTCAATACATTTAATTGTGCATTGTTGTTGTTATATTTAATCATTTTTTCCCTTTGTTGGTCAATAATAGCTGGGACTTAATCAGATATCTACCATTTCGGAAAAAATTTTCTTTCTAAATTCCTGATGCTATTTTACATATTTATTTCTGTTATTAAATCAATTTTAGATGTTACATTTTTATACCCTTCAAATTATCATCGAATAAAATTATTATAAATGTAACTTGCCGCTAAGGATTTTTTAATTAAGAAAAGACCAATATTTTTGCTTCCTTCCATACAGCTGCATTTTTCAACTCTTGCCAAGGTATTTAATTAGAAAATAAAAAGTAGTAAATTAATCATCGTGATAGCTAATAAAGCGAGTAATCCGGAAAACATAATAAAAAAATTAACGATTAAAATTAATTTTAAAAAATGAATTTAATTCAAATAATAAATAAGCTTATATAATTTATAATTTTGTTTCTAATAAAATATCCCTTATGTTGTTTCGGGATCAGTGTTGACATTTTTTCCGTTTCATTTTCTTTCTTAAATAGAGAGAAAGAGAGAGTTATAATTTTTAAGATCCCTAAATGTCGATAACCTTAAGTTCACCCAATAAAAATAAAGGGTTTGTAAATTATTTTTATAGAAAATTTACTTATTTCTATAAAATCGGTATATCGGTGTTTTTATCGGTGATTTTATCAGTATAATAGCTGTTGGATAAGTTTTTAATTTCGAAATTTGAAAATATAAAAAAATAAATTATTATTGTGTTTTATAATTAATTAATTTCTAGTCATAAGAAAAATATATCTGGCTAACAATGAGAGTATTTTTAAACATATTTATATACTAATTTGCATAATATTTTCCTATAATTGCTGACTAAAGTCAAATAAAAATCATAATTTCATTTCTTATCTCAAGAGAATGTATATTTGAAAAAAAAAACCTTGTCTGTTTTTATCAAATAACAATTACGATGCCAAATGTTATTGATATAAAGTTAGTTAACAATAGTCGGCCCACTAATAATCATCATATACATTATAACACATTAATACGTATAATGTTCAAATTATTTAAAATCTACTTCCTGCTTTTTATCGCAAAATTTTTTTCTTACTACAAGACAAGACGGAAATATTAAATATGAACTATTCCATTCTTAAAACATGTTTATGACACTAACAAAGAATGTATAATTTAGAATCACTAAAAATAATGTATGTGAAATATTTTCGATTCAATTATTTATTAATTCGATTTTTATTAGGATAAAAATTTAAGTAAATAGATTCTGGGGCAATAATTATCCTCAAATATAAAAAAAAGAACTATAGATGTTGAAGAAAAAGAACTGATATCAAACAAGATATTAAATAGGATGATCGGGAAAAGCAGAAAATTAAAAATAAGAAGAAAATTAGTAGATAGAAACTGTGAAGTTTTTGGTGACCAGTGATATAGCCATCCAGAACGGAAACACAATTCAGCTGTGTGTATCACCTGGAAATTCCATTTCCTCTCCGGTTCTAGCACCTGCTAGGCCCAACCCCCTTTCCTTCCTGTCAATCAATCTTCAGACGTCTCCCCAATATTTATTTTGACAGAGTAGCCAGCGTAAAAATACATGGTCGTTTTTCCCTCGGTAACTTAATTGCAGTAAGATTTGTATTTGGATACGCTATATACTATTTTCATTATATATTAGGTTGGGGAAAAAGAAATCCATTATTTTTACGTGAACTTTATGTAACTTCTTTTGGATTCGCATTGTAAAAAGGTTTAAAACAGTTTTCATGTAAATTTTTAGATCTTGTGCGAAGCTAGAACTACTGACATGCTGTCAAGTTTGATAATTTTTGATATTTTATAGACATTCTCGACGATGTTGTATCCATGCGAGGTGCAAGAACCAAAATTGTGCGTAACTGGTTGTTACAGTCATATATAGGACGATAAACACCTTTCACAATTTTAGCCACCTGGTTAGCATTCTCGCCATTATAAAAGAAAAACTAAAATGTATCGAATTTTCTGTTTGTTGTCTTCCATTTTTAAAACCTTGTACTCATAACTGAATCAATCAAACAAAAAACTGCAAGAGAATATTTTAGTGTCAAATGTCACCTTTCCAACGAGCATAAATTTGAAATTGTTTGATAGATACCTTACGAGATAGCGATCACTACAGACGTTTATCGAAAAAATAATGAATAACTTTTTCCCCAACCTAATATATAGTAAACACTAGTTTAACTAGAGAGCATTTAATTTTTTCAAGATGAGTTTAACTTTTAGATTCCTACTTTTAAGTATTACATAGGCAGCTTATTTAAAATTACATAAACTTTTGATATATCATTAGGTTATCAATGAAATAAGACTCTGATTGAATATTGTCTTATTTTCCATTATCTTTTCAAGCTAGAGTATCGAAAGTAATATATGAAACGATAGCAAATATCGGTATAAAAAACGCAATAGTTCTTTAAATTTATCGTATAAACCTTTTATTTATTATACTCTAACGGAATATATTTTATCGAGAAAAGAAACTATAGTTTAAATCATTAAGTTATACTATCTTTAGAAATTGACCTTTAATATGATGATAATGATAAATGTATTATTATTTTTAACAATATGAGATAGATTTTTGTAGAAATATTTATAAATTCATTAATATGGTTTGTATAAAGATGAAAATATCACATATACGAAAAAAAAATTGGTTTACTTTTGTAAAAATAATTATAAGTTTTATAAAAAGATTTCGTTATTATTTATATCTATGTATAATATGCATAAAATATTATTAGAAATGCAAACTTAGTTATTTTCGCTTTATATTCTTTATAGAATAGCCAGCGATTTTTTAAATGTCTGATGTACATATATCAGCTGAACCAGGCTTCGGTGAGGACACTTATAAATCTAGTTTGAAAATGTAAAATTGTCACTTATTGAGAGTGCCGAGAAAAAAATGACATCAAATTTTACTTTAAAAACTCATTTCCGCAATTAAAAATGGAAATAAAAGAAATAATATTCTTACAGCAATAATAATAACGAAAACTCATGGTTCCTCTTGTGCCAAAAATTTTTATTTATTTCAGCATCTGTAAAAATTAAAGAAGCAGAATATTTTCGGAAATTTCGAAGCTAGGTCTTGTTGGAAAGAATATTGCAAATAGCTATTACACAGTCTTGTGTATAGGACTTTGATACCAAGGAATTTCTTGCATTATATTCTGTTGGACTGAATATCGCAAATAATTATTCCAATAATGATTGCAAATAACCATTACAATAAGTTCCTATGTATACGACCTTGACACCAAGGGAATTCTTACATTGGACTTTGTTGGAATGAATATCGCATGCAACCATTACAACAAGATCCAATATGTAGGGCCTAAATACCAAGGAGATTCTTACATTGAATCCTATTGGAATGAATATTAAAAATAACCATTTCAACAAGGATTGCAAATAACCAGTACAACAATGTCCTGTGTATACGACCTTGATACCAAGGAAATTTTTACATTGGATCCTGTTGGACTGAATATCGCAACAGAGCCGGCGCTAGGGGTGGGCAAGCCGGGCCCCTGCCCGGGGCGGCAACCTTAGGGGGCGGTAAATTGGCCCTAAAATTAAATTTCTCAAACTTTTAAACATTTTCTCTTTCTAAAATAATTGAGTTTTGACCCATGATATACTAAACTTTTTTGTTTAAAATGAATCATATTTTTATGCATTAAAATATTTGGAATCAAACCCTCAACACCCTGTATATATACAGGGTGTATTTTAAACATACAGCAAAAATTTGTTTCGAAGATGCAGGGCGAACAAAATTTTTGACAATATAACAACATTATATTATCAAAAATTACAGGTAAAGTTTTTAATCTACAAGAACTGTTGAAAATAATGACCTCCAGCTAGAATAAGAATGCAAGAAATTTAATGATTTTAAAAATTATAAAAATGGATTTGACGAAAACCATGTCCGCCCTGTTCTTCGAAACAAAGCAGGTTCATAAAAATTATCAAAGGACAAAGTATTCTTAGAATAGTCCGGGGAACAAACCCTTGAATTTTTGGCGTATGTTTAATAAACATTTTGTATATATTAATAATGTATGAACTTTTAACTATTTGAAATATCAAAATATTTCAAATGCAAGAAAACTCACAAGCATAAAAAATTCCCACTTAAAAATAGCTTAAAACTTAAAATAATAATTTTTTTAATTATAATTTGATCAAAGGGACACAATAATGGAATTTTTAATTAATTAAAAATTTTTTACGCTCCACAACTACCGAGGATCGACTAAACGGCTTAACAACAATAGCTACCGAACATGACCTGGCTGAAAAAATTAATGTTAAAGAAATTATAAAACAATTTTCAGAATTAAAAGTGAGAAAAAAACACTTTTAATTTCAACTCTCGGATTAAATGCATTTTTAATATGTAATAAAGCTTTAATATTTAGTGGTTTTATAATTTGTTTTACTTTTTTTTAAATATCTGTTCTGTATTTTATAATTATGCACCAGAAATGACTCGTTCCTTTTTTTCTGCCCAACCCTAATTTTAATTTAGTGGCAAAAACATAAATAAATAAATTGGTATTTTTTTGCTAATCAAAACTTCAACATTGCTGATGATTGCAATTGTTTTACTCGTTTTATTTTACCATTAATCGTGGAAAGGTTTTAGGTTATCGCTTTTAATTTTTGTTATAAAGGGGGGCATTTTACCTCTTTGCCCGGAGCGGCGAAGCTGCTAGCGCCGGCACTGATCGCAAATAACCATTACAAACGGCTCTGAGTATATGACTTTGATATTAAGGAAATTCTTACATTGGACCCTATTGGACTGAATATTGCAAATAATTATTCCATCAAGGATTTCAAATAACCATTACAATAAGGTCCTGTGTATACGGATGGCCTTGATACCGAGGAAATTCTTACATTGGACTTAGTTGGAATGAATATTGCAAGAAACCATTACAAGGTCAAATACATAAGATTGATAACCATTAATGAATAGTGAACGAATTGAAACTTTACTATTATTGACATCAATCATATAAATCATTGATATTCAAATCATTGGTACATAAACTCTCAAATATTTTCTAGCTTACATTATTTTTATTTACAATTGTTGTACAACTATCAGAAAAGTAATTTGTAAATATCAAATAGCAATAGTACATTTTATATATCGAAATTGCTTAATTGATATACATCTCTTAAATTGCACACACATAGATACCAAATTAATTTTTGCAAACTTTCTTCACGAAATTTATTTAAATATAAATGAAAGTTCTTGTTTCGTTGGCCTGCCAGATAAATTAGAATATTTTTTTATTGATGGCTTCTATAACTTTTATCTCGATGGAATTTCTGAATTCATAATGTTCAAATTTATTATTGTTTTTTGAGTCAAGTATTTCAAAGTTATTATAATTTTTATTAATCCTTTAAACTATTAATAACAAAATTAATTGATAAAATTTTTGTAATTTATTTTTATATAATTTATAGCTAAAACTTAACAAAAATAGTCTTTAAATTAGCTTGACTACGCTTAATGCATGATTACAAATCCCTCGCAGATTACAGTATTTATAAAATCTGCGAGAGAGATATATTACGGAAATTGTTGATGTAATACACCAACAATCACCAATAATTATGAAACAATGACGTAAAAATAGGACTCAAAATATAAACAACGATACCAAGGTTGATACTGATAATGCAACCTTCAAGATTTACAAGCAATATATATATATTAAAAAAAAAAAAAATGAAAGATTAGTTTTTCTCAGAAGATACACAACTCCAACAATTGTGCGTGTGAGTTATTTGCTAGGGGGAAGAATTCTTCATCCAATTAACAGAATAAAAATAAGCTGTTATTTATTTCTTAACGATTCCATAGGAGTAATAAAGAAGCCTGTAAAATTCTAACAAAAAGTGCGTTCCTTCGAAGTTCCTCTTTTATTATTTCTTCGACATGCTTGGAATGTCAGTTTCTTTGGGGTCGTGTAAAAAAAACCCGCCTTTTTAGTCTCTTGGAGGTGTGGTGCTGCTGAGGTAAGTGGCGCCCGGGCAGGAAGTGAGGTAGGTAGGGAGCAAACGATTCCGTCGCAAGTAGAAAAGAAGATACCTCAAAAAGGAAATGCTCCACAAAAGCTGACCCCCTTCCCCCCTCTTCCATTTAGCGCCGCTCTTACTTTCAGGAGACCGGAAATAGGGAACTGCATTTTTCATCGTTTATTATGGGGGCCCCCTTTCTTTTTTCGGCCCCACGCCCTGTTTTCGTACCTGAGCACGTGCTCACCTGAAGGTATAAGTTGTAAATAGTTTTAAAGGGGACGGAGTTTGGGGGTTATTTTTTTTCTTTTAGCTACACTGTCGTCTGCAAATTTGAAATACAGCTAACTGTAGAATTTTTAATGTCTTGCATCAGATTTTGGAAGAGCATTAGAAAATTTACGTAAATTTAGTATTATTTTCATAACATGCATTCATTTGAAATTTTTAGTTACATTATCATCTGAAAATTAGTGATAGCAGTTAATTGTACCATTTTTAACGTCTTCTAGAACAGATTTTGCACCATTATTACAAAAAAAATTGAATAGAATGTATATTTATACAATATGTTATGAAAACAATACTGAATTTACTTAAATTTAGTATTATTTTCATAACATGCTATATAATTATGCATTTTGTTTGAAATTTTTAATAGCCTCATCGTTTGAACACGTTTGATAAAAGCAGCACTTCAAATATTTTACGGCAGATTTTACGCAAGTATTAGGATATTTACTTAAATTTCGTACGATTTTAATTACATATTGTATAAATGTACATTGCATTTGAATTCAGACTAATGCAAATTTTTCTTCGCTGATCCCACACCAAAAATAAAAAAATATGAAAGAAATGAAGTGAAGTAAATCGAAAAATTATTTACAACTTTATTATAAAAATATCAAAAATTATTTGTTAATAATTTTTGCGAATTAGATTAAATAAATCTCTGATTTTTTTCATAAAATGTATTTGTACTTATAATAAGTATATAACAAATTATTAAATCCGTTATTTAATTTTAAAGTATACAATATTATGTAGTTCCATATATTCTTCAAAATTATTACATGTCATCCTCGAATTATCTGCCCCCAATATAATACTATTCCATATTTTCGAAAATATAGTAAACGCATTTAAATCAAATATCTTTGCGCAGAAAATTGTAATTTATTGTGCTAAAATAAAGTTTACCATGCTAAAAAAATGAAACTGTATTAAAACATTTTTACAAAATTATGAAATTACACTTGTTACCGTTCATTATCTGGTATTTAAGCCACAATTTATTTAAAAATGAAATTGTATTCCGTGATAGTAATAAAAAACAAAATATTTTGATTGGGAACGAAATCGGGGATCAAGAATACACTGGCTAATGGAAATATAGTTTCTCACGCAGTTAAAATTTTCTGTTCGTTCACCTTATAAAATTAGAAATGTGTGCGTTTCTCCCGGTCTAATCAGCAAATAAAGTTTAAAATAGGTTAATTGAGGGTAAGAGTGTTGTGTGTGCTTTAAAAGGATATCTGTTGCCAATACAATAAATGAAACTTTTAAACATGAAACTTTAAGTGATTTGGTGTGCACACACACATTTAGTATCCACTATAATAATTTCTTATGTCTTTAAATATTTCAAAAATTTTATTTTTTGTAAATCAAAATAAAATATATTTTATAAAAAAAAATTAAAAAAAAACTTATTTACACATATTCTAAGCGTAATATAACAATGAATATAAATTAATATTCGTACTTAAAAATTGCATTTAGTTTTTTTTAATTTTATTATTATTCTATTTAAAAATATATATGAAACTACGCAACACCAAAAGATAGTGCAATGGTTATAATGGGTTAAACAAAATAATAATGGGTTAAATCTATTCATTTTTGTTTTTACCAATACTTTTCCATACTTTTATTTATTATTTTTAATATGATTACATCGTATACTTAAAACTAAAAAATAAGCAATGCAATTTCAGACTGATATATTGATATTATAGTAAATGATTTTTATATGTAATTTCCCTTTTCTTTAATTAATAGTTATGATTATATATTTTAACTATATGAATACTAGTATAGACAATATTTAATAAACTAAATATTAAATCATTGTAAAATATTTGTGACTTTTAGGTAGTTATGGTTTCTTTCTAACTCCATATACAAACTTTTAACAAAATAATTACTCATCACAAAAATAAATATCGGAATAATACTTAAGGAAAATATCCATCTTCTAAAAGGAATGCTCGTGGACCTATTAATATTTATTTTTATAGGTAAAATTTTATAAATTTGATTTAAAAATAACACCTCAAAATTTATTTATTTTTTCCATACAAAAACAATGATTTTAGCAATTTATGAGTTTGGTGAATATATTATTTCAATTGTCAATTTAAAAAAATTATTTTGTAATGATATTAAAAAATTAAGTCTTTTTTTGCAGTTTAATTATGTAACTAAAATTAAATATAATTATTAGTATAGCAAACATTATCATTCAAAAAATAAAATTAAATTGAAAACTCTATATATCAAATCATATATGCTGATAAATTGACAACCTAATTTCATTATTGATAATTTAATCATTTATAAGTTAAAAAACTATTGAAAGTGTCTAAAGCATTCATTAAATATATATTCACACAAATACATCTAGCTCAGAAAATAAAAGGAATACTTACAAATCGTTTGGAAACAGTTTCCTAGAGTGAAGTGAAGAAATAGAACGTAGTCCGAAAAAATCGTCTGCCTTGCACGGATCCTAGAGAGGTGTGTGTGTGTTTCTGAAAAGATGCGGATATCTCTTCCACCGCCGACCGGAAAGAAGGGGGGAGGCTGGTTCCTCTTCCAAACCCCTATTATCTAGAAATATTTTCCTTCCTTTCAGAAGAGGGCTCTGGTTTTCCGCCTTTCTCGTTTTCGGGGTCACGCGACTCCTG
>JAPDSC010005938.1:48047-59340 GCA_026290005.1 Latrodectus geometricus
TTAAAAGAATTAAAATACCCATCTAGAAATTATATATTTGAGTATTACTCAAAGAATTAAAATAATCATTTAGAAACCACACATTTGAGTATTATTCAAAGAATTAAAATACTCATCTAGAAACCATACATTTGAATATTATTCAAATTGATTCAGGGATAACAGTGATATCTATCGTTTCAGTCGCTGCCATTGCCAGATTTATAACAGATTTTATTTCTCATTAAAGAAGAGTGCGATATGAGAATGGAGTCATTCATTAACCGTCAACACTTCTCAAATCGTAAAATGATGACTCTTTGAAGATGACACGTGGCTTCCTCGTCATCAGAGGGGTTTAAAAAAGGATGAGACGTCAGTTCCTGCTGCATCCCATCCGCCTCCGGTGCACGCCAGCTGCCGGAACAACACACGACAGGAAAGATTGTCCACTCTCATGCAAAATCACCTGCACACGTATGTTTTCGGGGTCTAGCAAAAACACGGATTTCAAAACTATTCAAATAAAAAAGTGTTTTTAATTCGATAATTCATTTAAAAATTGAACAAAAGAGATTTTATTTTGGAAAAAATTGCAAAAGAAATTTATTAAATAAGAAGTATAGAATTTTATAGAAGTGATCATTATTTAACCGTGGGAAAAACACTAATTGAGAGATGCTTTCAAAATCAATATTGGAAGCTTTAATTGAAGAATAATTTTAAAATTGTGTGTCATATTAGCATTAATTAATTCATTTTCAAAATTTCGTTGTAAATTTATTCAAAAAGATGAAAAATTTGCAGTCTTATGCCACAGTGCAAAAAACTATTTAATTAACTGCTGAACTGTTTGGAATTTCATGTCTAAATTAATTTCAGTGATATTGCAGTCATATCGTTGAAATTAATTATGTTATTCAAATTTAAATGATGCTATAATTTTTTTAATTATATATTTATGTTTGATTCTAAATTTTTTTGGAATATTTTTAGAAAATAAAACAAGACATTTAGTTTGATCTAAATGGAAGAAAATTAAATAAAAATATATATTTAGTACAGCAGGTTAAATTATCTTGATAGATACAGTCTATATTCGAAATATTTTTGTTGTTATACATCATAACCATCAAATCTATTTTAAAGTTGATTTCGAAAGTTTTAGAGTAACTGTAAAGAATTTTATAAGAAATGAGTTTTACAGACATTGCTTTACAGTTACATTAAGTTAATAAATGCTACATCAACGAAAGAAATGGAGTAATATGTATGTTTATATTTTTTTATTACATTTCAACTATATTAGTCTTGTAAATTTCATTTAATAAGGCGTAAAATTTACTTTGAAATGTGACTTAAAAATATTAAAACTTTTTTTTATTTAAGAGCAAAATTCTTAATACAGGATTTGGAAGATTTCATTGGTAAAAATATTATAATTCGAAATTTTAAATTTGGAATTATCTGGACTCACTGAAATTATGGAATTGAATGTTTGGTTTTCCATTTCTAATTTCAATGAAAGGAAAAGTATACACAAAAGAAAAAAATCTAGCTGGAATTATTTAAACCTCATATTATGTTGACCATTGAGTACAAAATAAATTAATCGTTGTATTCTAAGTGTTTTCAAAATTAAATTATAATTTAAAATAATGATTAACTATATTTACGAGATTGAAGTTCTTAAAGAACCGTGCGGTGAAATAAGAAAAGTGCATGGTTTTTTTCCCGTTTATAAAATGTTTCGGCACAATACATTATACGGGGTAACAGATACTATATATTTTAACATTTTTATCCAGAATTAGCATGCGACCTCTATTGTTGAAAAGGGTAATTAAAATAACAACAAATACACAATTAGTGTTAGTGTACTAGGCATGTCCAAAGCACTTAATAACAAATTTTTCATTCTTGTGGACAAAATAAAATTTTTTTGCTTATTTATGGGTTGATAAGTGTTAACACTATTTGATATTATCATTTTCAGCCTTAATTCATGGAGATATTTTGGAAAGAACATTAAATAAAAGTGTTTGTATCTTATTTTTAGAGTATGTGTATAGTAGGCAATATAATATGTATGACATTTCTATTTAGAATTGAATAAAGTAAATCAATGATTTAACATAATGAACATATTTTTTATCGATATAAAAATTGTGATAACAGAATCCACTTATATATAATATTTATGTTTACTAAGCAAACTTTTGGTAGCCTCAATAATTCTATAATCTTATTTAAAAATGTACGAAAATTTATTACGAGCGTTTGTTAAAAACTCCCGAGGGCTTATGAATCTTATTAGAGCATTAGTTTATATTTAATTGTATACAAATAAAAGATTTTAGTGGATTATAAACACGTGAATATATGAAATATGAATAAAGTGAAATGCATGAACATTTTTTTTCGAGAAAACATTACAAGATGTGTAGTATTTCAAAACAAACATACTCAAACCAAAACAAAGCAAATTTGATAAAGTCAGAACAATTCAAATATTACTTTAAGACGCATTTATTAATACCATTTTTTTTTAGATTTCTGCTAGATTTAAAAATTTAAAAAAAAACCTTATTGAAAGAT
The DNA here is from genome assembly GCA_026290005.1 of Latrodectus geometricus. Lineage (NCBI taxonomy): Eukaryota > Metazoa > Arthropoda > Arachnida > Araneae > Theridiidae > Latrodectus > Latrodectus geometricus. The sequence goes on from JAPDSC010005938.1 coordinate 50,625, forward strand.
TGATAATCCAAAACCAAGATCTGTTGGTTTTAGGTAAGTCGCAAATTAACTTTCTTTAAAATTCAGCGTGATCAATCGGTGTTAAATTTGACCCTTCCTATGTAATGATCTACATTTAAAAGGATCCACATTTATATAATTTCAGTGTAAAATAAAATTATTTAGACAAATTTATGTTAGTTTGTATTTGCAAAATTGAAATAAAAATTATTATAAATAAAAAAATAATGATTTAATAGGTAACTTCCTTGTGCTTTTGAATAATTTAAATCTTATTGAAAAAATACATTAAATATAAGACGCTCTCAATGACGCTCTTGATGAATAATAAATTTAATATTATTTTAATTGAATATATATATATATAACTATATATATATATATATATATATATATATAGATTGTTCCATCGTTTCATGGTCTACAATCTGTTTTCGACTTCTATAATTATCACAAATATTTCATTTTTATGGAAAGATTATTAAATCCTTGGTTATTCTATCACTACTTCAATTACGCTATTTATATGCGGAAATATTTGTTTAGTATTTTCAAGCAATTACAAAGTGTGTCTCGATGAATTTTTGAGTATTACATTCAGTACGAATATCATTTAAAATGACTGGTTTAAAAAATTATATGAATAAGGATATTCTTATATTCAGTTGTAGACAACTCATTCCGTACATTCATTTGAAAATCTTACAATCAAGAAAGGGGGAAATGGAAGCAGTTCGAGAAACAATCATTTAAATTGTTTATTTATAATTTTGCAATCGTTTTTCAAGCACGCAAATATAAGGTGAACGAAAATGACTCATCAATCAAGAAAATCCATTAATTCATGATTTTTAAATGCCATATATATATATATATATATATATATATATATATATATATATACTAGTGGCCATTAAAATTGCTACACCAGAAAGAAATGCAGATAACAAAATGATATTTATTGAACAAATATATTATACTAGAAATAACAAGTGATTAAATTTTCAAAAAATTTGGCTGGATAGATCCTGAGAAATCAGTACCTAGAACAACCACCTCTAGCAGTAATAACAGCAGTTATACGCCTGGGCATTGAGTCAAACAGAGATTGGATTGCATGTACAGGTACAGATGCCCATGCAGCTTAAACACGATGCCACAGTTCATCAACCGTAGTGACTGGCGTTTGGTGACGAGCCAGTCGCTCGGCAACCATTGACCAGACATTTTCTATTGGTGAAAGATCTGGAGAACGTGCTGGCCAGGGCAACAACCGAACATGCTCCGTATCAAGGAAGGTCCGTGCACTACCGGCAACATGCGGTCGGGCATTATCCTGCTGAAACATAGGGTTTCGCAGGGCTCGAATAAAGAGTAGAGCCACTGGTTGTAACACATCAGAAATATAACGTGCTCTGTTCAAAGCACCGTCAATGCGAACAAGAGGTGACCGAGACGTGTATCCAATGGCACCCCATACCATCACACCAGGTGATGGGCCAGTATGACGATGACGAATGCACGCTGCCAGTGTGTGTTCACCACGATGCCACCAAACACAAATGCGAAAATCAAGATGCCGTACACAGAACCTGGAATCATCTGAAAAGATGACGTCTCGCCATTCGTGCTCCCAGGTTCGTCGTTGATCACACCATTGAAGGCGCTCTTGTCTATGACGTAGCGTCAAGGGAAGCCGCAGCAATGGTCTCCGAGCTGAGAGTCCATGCTGCTGCAAACGTCGTCGAACTGTTTCTTCAGACACTTGTTGTCTTCCAAACGATCCCGTTTCTTGACTCACGACTCGTGACGTGGTTGCTCGATCCATTACGGCCATGCGGATAATATGCCTGTTTTCTCGGCTGCTAGTGATAGTGGCCGTTGAGATCCCGCATGGCGTTACGTATTACCGTCCTGAACCCATCGATTCCATATTCTGCTAACAGTCATTGGATCTCGACCGACGCGAGCAGCAATACTGCGATAAGATAAACCGCAATCCCGGTACCCTACAATTCGACCTTTATCAAAGTCAGAAACGTGCTGGTACGCATTTCTCCTTCTTACACGAGGCATCACATCTTTTGACCAAGCAACAACGTTCAAATGCAATTTGTGTATGAGGAACCGGCTGAACAATTTCCTCATTTAAACACAATGTAGTTGTCGCTACTGGCGCCTGCTTTGTCTGAATGCGCTGAAAAGCTAATCATTTGCATATCACAGCACGTTCTTCCTTTCGTATAAATTTCACGTCTGTAGCGTATCGCCTTCTTGGTGTAGCAATTGTAATGGCCAGTAGTGTATATATATATTGGCAATATGAATTGAAACCCAAAATATTGTTGGATATGATTTATTTTATTACATGCCAAAGCAATGCTTAGAGAAATCTAATAAATTATTTCAACAGTATTTAAATTTATTATAACTTTGCAATGAAATGCTTTTTAAAGTTTTTTTATTACAATACGATCGTTAAGTGACATTTTTGTTTTCTATAAAAGAAATTGCATGATGAATAAGAAAGTGAAATTATTTGAATAAATATGATATTAAATATTATGTTGTACCACTAAAATTTACGTTTTGCTTTCATTTGGGAATGATATGTAATAATATTACTTTTCATTATGCAAAAAAAAATGTAATTTTCTTTATTCACATAGCTGCTATTAATTATTATCATTATTTAAACCATATTTGCAAATAAAATTCTTTTGCATTAAGGAAAAAATTCTTCTCAGTTTCAATTTTCGAAATGCTCGAAACAAAATGATAAATTGGGCATTCACAAACAAGTTGTGAAATAATCTTATCTCTGGACAAGGAAATGATCTTATCTTCGATTTTTCTTATCGAAATATTTATCTTATTTGACATGATTTCTGAATATCAATGTTTTAAGACATATGAGTTAAGGACATTTTTAACAACATTAAAGAAAAGGCGAAAAAAAAAGACTGTTATTCGTAGGAGGAATATTTTCATTAAATCACTTCAATAATTATAATTTTGGACGATCGTTTATCAAAACATTAAAAAATTACAGCTTTCAGGATAAATTATTTATTTTAATAAAAAGTAATATAAATAATTTTCAAGATTAAACCGTTATTCATATAATAAATTGGTTCTAAAAAATTATGTAAAGAATTGTATTCTTAATAGAGTTGGACTTATATAAAAAATATTTTATTGCAAAGAAAATGACTTGTACACTGGATCCTTCATTATAGGATTTAACATGATTTACTATTATTATATTCTTATTTAATTTTCTTCTATTTAGCTTCTTGATTTTCTTTTTATAATATTAAATTTTTTCTATAAAAACTTAAATTCAAATAAAATTTCATTAATATATTAATTTTCTAATAAATAAATATTAATCGAAAATATGCTTTTAAAACTACCAATATTAATATGCTGTACTTTATTGAATAATAACCAGCATCCAGGTTATCTATCATTATATTTAAAAATTCAAATCCCTTTGATAATTTTTGTTAGATAAAAAAGAATTTTATACTTATTTGCATTTAATGAGTTAAAAAAAAATACAATTTTTGAACTGCATTGATGATTGTAAAGGAGTTTTTAATAAAGCTTTGTTAAAAAAAATAAATTTTTTGAATCAAAACTTTACTAAGTAAAATTTAAGAGCAAATAAGATCTTTCTTCTAGAAGTGAAATTCCTTTACTGTTAGTGAATGAGTCACATCGTTTTCTGAATTTGATTAGCTATAAAATTTTATAGAATGTGTCGTTATGGTGCTGCCATCTATTAATCATATTTTGAAACTAATAAAAGATTTTAAACACGAAAAACGAAAAATATTTATTATGCTAATTTAATAATAATCATCAGATGATAAATCTATGTTTTTTGAATAAAATATTTTGCTTTTTAGAAAAATATTGTAAAACATTAATTTTGATAAAAAAAAAAAAAAAAGAGTTTAACATCTTAAAATTTTTTAGAGTAGTGCTGCCATCTATTAAACACAAATTAAAACAGATCTTTCACATTAAAAGTAATTTCGATAAATAAATCACTTATTATTTGAAAAATGCTTTAAACTCAAAACTATTTTGAACAATTTTCTTACTGAATAGGAATTGATTCATCAAGATTTTTAAACAATAAATTTTAAGAAACAAAATACTTTTTTAATCAAAATTACGAAATGAAATAGTAATTAACATAATAAATAATCATGAATTCATTAAAATTAAAAAAAATATATCTGCAACTATTTATACCAAATAATAAATAAAATAAGCATTTTTAATTTAATAAGAAACTTCTTTTTCAAGTAGAGTTTTTTTGATTACTTAATTTTTTACATGTTATTTCATAAATTTCTAGAAAGCTCTTTTTCTATGATGAACTTTTTTTTATCATGATCATAAATATAAGAGAATCAAAAATATATTTTTTTTATTTAAAAAAATTCAAAGATGTGAGTAAAATGTCAGCTAAATAATGAAAAATAATTGTTTTTTCGTTCAAGTCATTCATTAAAGTAATAAGGAAATTTTAAATTTCGAACTTAAGTGGCAGGCATTACATATTTAAATATATTTATTTCTTCACGAATATTCATTAAGTAGGTAACTTTAAGGTAGAAATGAATAACTTTAAAGTTTCTGTCCAGAATTTAAATTGATGCTAATGAACATTTATAAACATTGATGCTAATGAACATTTACAGACATTGATGCTAATGAACATTTATAAAATAAAGTATCGACATTTTGAGGATATTTCGATACTTTATTTTCGATTCCAGCACAAATTTTATTAAATACATAAAATCAAGCAATTTATAGTTAATAAATTTCTTCTCTTTCTATAAAAATCATTATTTGATTTCTATGCTATTTTCCTGCTCAAGTCTTCTTTATGTTGAAATCAATACTCTATTATAGGTTTTAATCATCGAAATTGATGTTTATACTTTGTATTTCTTTCATTTGACACAGTAGCAACGAACATCTAATTTTAATGTAATACTGAGAAATCTTGCGATTATCTAGTAAGTTTTATTATCGAGTATCTAGTAAGCGATTATCTAGTAGTAAGTAAGTCTTCTAGTAAGTAAGATTATATAGTATACGATAATCTAGTAGTAAGTAAGTAAGTAGATTATCTAACGAGTTTCTAGGAGTAGACATGAATATAAAAAAATATGAAATTTGGATGTTTGGAAACTTATTTTTCTAAACGTTATTGGTTATACTAGGTTTAGGTTTGTCATAATTAGGCTTACCTATTTAGGCTTTCCGTGGTCCAGGGTTCTTCGGAGCATGAGGTTCCTAACACTGTTGAACAACTGAAGATGGATGTTGTGCTTTTGCCTTCTGCAAGCAAATTTGCCAATGCGGGTGCTTGAGAGTTTTCCGGGTTTTCTCCCTTGCATGCAGTGGAGGCTAAAATGCCTTACACCAGTCGTCAGCTGTTAAAATATCTACTACGGTGAGTCAAAGTTTACCTATTCACAACTTTCAATTTACATATATAACATATAAATAATATATATATACTGTGACTTTTGAATTTCCTTAGAGTTTAAATAATAAATTTTTATGAGTGCAACATTTCTACTGATGTGATATACGCATTGAAAAACACTTTACAGTGTTTTGCAGAATGGGTAGAAAGTATGTCATTCGTTGTAAATATAAGGTTAATAGATGCTGGAGTTATATCCCCAAGTAAAGTGGTTGTGTTACAACAATATATATGCATATTCTTGCAGCACAACTTCTATAAGTACAATTTAGTGTTAACTAAGATCAGAATTCGCTAAATTTTCTTAATTCAGATAGGGAAGAATGATTTCTTGGAGATTTCTCAGCATGTATAGTTTAATATAATTAATTTTGTTAAGTAAAATTAAAAAATAATTTCATTCTGTTAAAGTATCGATAAGTTACCGATTGCTTAATTCATAACGATACTTTTCAAAACAGGTTATTATTATCGATATGAGTTTCTTTTTGCGAGAAAAATAAGTAATCTGTGAAGATGAGCATATTTTTTCATTATTTTTTCCAATCGATTTATTTTTGACTTATGTTTTCATCTTATGCTGCTTTTAAGATATGCTATATATCTGATATGCTATATATCGCAAATTAAGATTTAGCTATAAAGGTATTTACGAGGATGCAACTTCCAAAATTCATTTATTGTGGAATCATTGAGTATTTTTAAACTTTTTAAATCATTTCTCATAATTGCGGGCTTACGTTGGTTGAAGCGACATTTTTCCAGAAATTATGATAATTAAAATTTGTTTAAATGAATTTTAAAATTTGATTTAAATTAATGTAGTACTTCATAAAGTTTTAGGGACCATTATCTCTCACATAGACTTTCTCCCAAATCGAGTCCATTTTCCAAATTATTTAATTAGGACCTAATTATTAATGTTCAGTTTATTTTTCTAAGTTTAACAAATTAAAAGATTTTTAATATAAATTTTATTCATTTTAAAATCTCTTTCAATATGTAGCTTGAACCACCGAGTCTAAAGTAATTTAACTTAAATAACATTTGTTTTTCACATTGAGTCAGTTTTTGCAATCGTATTGAGAACAAATGCAAGGAAGAGAATGTTTGATAATGATATACCGCTGCAGTTGGATTCGAGACAGCCATACGAGAAGGAAGGAATGATGGGAAACATTCCTAGACATCAAGTACTATCGGCTTCACAAATGAAAAAATATGCTGATAATTCTGGAAAAATAAATAAAACTCTAAAACCTAAAAACAGAACCTGAAAACAGAGTTTGAGATAAATATTTCTTGAAGAGATTATTATATAATCTCTTCAATAAATATTTATCTCAAAATTTGTTTATAGGTTGCAAATAAAAAATCACACAACATAATATTTTTGTAATGTCGGGCAAATATTGGCCCATTTAGATTTTTTGGTACTAGAAAGGACTGAATTGATGGCATCTTGTATAGCGGGCACCCATCTACATTTTAGCTCGAAAGTGAAATGTTCCTCATAATTTATAAGCAGAACACCCCAGTGTTGGTCTGCCACCCTCAGAAGTATAATTTTATTTGAAAAACCTTGAGACCAAGAACTATTTTTGCGTCTCAGAATATGACAGAGCTTCGGCTAGTTCGGTAAAAATCCCTGTGATTTTGGGCTGCGACAACCACTCCTAGTCCAACGAAAAAACCCCCATCTAATAGAATAATATATATTTCAATATCTATGTTGCAGTAAAGCTTCTCTTGGTTTTAAAAAATTAACTGATCATAATGGGTAATTTGTATTCTACTACGATAATAGAAGGACACTATACGTACGTGCACTTAAAATCTAACAAACCGGGTAACATTAATTTTTTTTTCTTTTAAAGTCACTTTGCTAATGTATACATTTTAAAGTAAGTATTTAAAAAGAGAAACATTTTAATGGCTCTATTAGATACATTATGCTGTTACAACTTCTGTCAAACTGATATGCAAATGATATTTCACTTTGAAGGTCAACCGTCCTACATGAATCCCTTACTATCTTGATCTTAGTTTTATCGAATATTTATGGTATAGATATATATGATATAGAACCTTAATTAGTGAAAGAATATCTTAAGGTAAGACAGATGCAATTTTATCACCTGGGATGAAATTGCATCTGTCACACATTAAGGCACACATTGTCTATCATACATTATTCAATTAGATAAACGTTTTGCTTTGCTTTTTCCAAATAAGCTTATAGCTTGGCCTGTTAGTGAAGGACACGTATTTCTTAGGTCAAATGAGTGACAATTTAGCAAATAGAATGCCTGTAAAGCTTTTATGATTTCACTACATATTCCATGATGACAATTACTATAGCTTTTTGATAGTATTCATATAGTATCAAATATGAAAGCCAAAAAACTCCCAAATGTATTTACAAAACATATTTTTATAGAAGACACGCTAATAGTTGGGGGATAAAATCTTCAATCGATACAAGAGCTCTCTGAACATCTGAAGCGTTGTTTCTAAAACAATTGTTTTGTTGTTACTTATGACACTTGGCGAAGTCAAGCCCACCCGTCAAAGACTGGGAGAATGAAGTCAGAAAGAGCGTCTTCTGTTTATGAACAGAGCACCTCCCTACAAACTGAAAGTACGACTTTGGCTCATAGATGGCAGCACGATCTGGTTCTTCCAATTTAGAGATAGGAAGCCAGAGAAGGCCCTAGGCCTGGCTCCCAACACTTTCAGAGGTATTAATTTGGAATGGGAACATGGAGGACATTGTGACTGCAACTTATTTTACTCACCCCCCTAACTATTAATGAACACGATGGTTCTTCGGAAAGCCGGGATTCGAACTCACTACCTTCCTGTAACGAAAACTATGTCCTAACCAACTAGAACAACGCGGCCTTTCAAAAAAATTATAATGCTTAACTGTATCACTGTAGTAAGAGATACTTAAGTGCTGTAGTAGTATACAGTATGAAATACTTATACTCACTGTATATTTCACATTTTGATAGCAATGAGGAATAATGAAAATTAACACAATATTCAATTATAAATTTGTAATGAACACCACACACTGTAAATCATTCTTAAAAGATAGCTGCTATCGCTAATTTCATTCAATAAAATGTCGAATATTTTCAAAAACTGCTTAGTCATATTTATTATAAACTGGATAGAAAAAATTTATTCAGT
>JAPDSC010005938.1:59740-70489 GCA_026290005.1 Latrodectus geometricus
TGCTTAGTCATATTTATTATAAACTGGATAGAAAAAATTTATTCAGTAGAATTTAAATGCATATTTAATGCAAAACGCAAGTGTAATTATGCATACATCTGTATATTTGGCGAAATTGAGTAGGGCTAAAAAGAATTATCGACAATAGTTTTGTATAAGAAAGGAGAAATCAACTGATGATCAATTAGAAAGGTCATTTGGACGATATCTCTGGATATTAAAAAAGATAACTATATATCGATATTACGAAACTTTTACATCAAGGAGAACTTCAAGTAGAATCTCAAATTATTTTATGAATTAGATTGTTTCTTTTAATCCTTATCTGATTTTAAAGTTAAATGCTGATTAAAAAACATCGCATACAGAAATCAGTCCTTGTAGATATAATCTTGTGTAATATTCATAATTTTTATGTTTTTATATCAAAAGTAATTAAAATATTACATAAATATGTAATATTGTAATAAAATCATGTAATAAAATCATTTTGTTATATCTTAACAAAATTTAATTAAATTTACTGAAAGATATATTATCCCAACAGAGATTATTTAGATAAAAATTGTATCTCTATTGACAAAAAAATCAAATTTTTTTTTTTAAAAATCATTCTACATAAAATAATGAATGATTTTTTAAAAATTTTTTATAATAATTTAACAATTTTGATGTACTATGTACAATTATTAATTAGTTTAAGAATAATTAAATGTTTAACGTAAAATGTAATAAAGACAATGATATATAGAATGTGATTAATTATATTTATATAATATATATGACTAATTATATTACATGATATACTATAAATTACTTAAAAATAATTTATAGTATATTAAAATAAAAAAAAATAATTTTCTTTAGAAAACATAAAAAAACATAATTCTTATTAGAATTATAGAATATAATTCTAATAAGATTATTAAAAAAATAATAGAATTAAAATTAATTAAAAAATAATCTTAATAGAATTATTAAAAAAACAATTCTAAAGAAAACATAACAAAAATAATTTATGTTTTCTTATTAGGTTCTGTACGTGAATTATATATCTTTCAAGACATATGCTTAAATAACAATAAAACAAGTATTTGGAAATGCATTTGATTTTTTAAAAATATATTTTATTAATCGCATTATAAATATCTACTAATCCAACAAATATTTATATAGGCATGCTTTAAAAATCGAAGGCCAAGAAATACCTTTACATTTCAACTAGTAACAAAAACTAGCATCGGATAAAAAAAAAGAAAAATTCCAAATATATTCTGGCAGAAAAGTAAGTAGAAGCAAGAAAAATATCTCCCACTTCTTATTTGCATTCCATTAATTATGCTCGGATAAAACCAACTGGTTTGAGATAGAGGGTGTCAGTACAGAAAATGATTTCATGCTAAAACATTAGCGAAAAAAAAGAATACGACAAAAAAAAAAAAAGTTATGATAGCTTGACGATAAGAAAAAAACTCAAATCACGTGGATGTGTTGCATACATTAGTGGATCTCTCTTCCCTGCCGTCCACCTGTTAACCTTGGAAGCAGATGAGCGCTTATTAAGATTATCGTTTGCAACAAATTGGAACAAGATTCTGGAGTGCCTCGTAAAATCACATGCACGGTGCCAATTGCACGGTTATGTAAAAGATGTGCGATGTGTCACTTCGGGAGACGAACTGTTTTTCATTTCCTATCTTGTTGGTTAGTGTTCAATATCGCACGGGGGTATCTGATTCGTTAGCGTTGCGCAATCGGTTGCGAAACGTTAAGTTTAGTTGCATAACGGAAGAAAATGTATTGAAAACAATTACGTAAGAGTTTTGCCCGAGAGCTGACCTATCGGTTTTTCTTCACCTTGGAAAAAAAAAAAATTGGGATTTGATTTAATAATTAAAATAAGAGCATGTAGAGTTTTACTGGATCATGTTTTTAAAGTTAAATAGTTAAAAAAAATATTTTCGAAAAAAGGAATGAATTCTCTCCAGCTTGAATTTTTTTTAATCGATTAATTGATAAAAATGGATGACATCAGAGCATGCATAAACGATTATTAACCATAAAGTGATTGTTTCTTTCGTTACTGTTGAGATCATGTGTACGTCACTTTATTTTACTTATGATTGGTCTGTGAGTTAAACAAATAATTGTTTTCAGCAATAATGTTGAATATGCAATTTTGTCCACCCATCAAAAACAAGTCAATTTGTCAGTGGGATGAGCTCTTCAGTGAGCAGTTCGAAAGAAAATGTTGGCCAATATCTTGGTGGGGATGGTTATTTTATATATTATTGGTGATTTGTCTCTTTTAATACCGCATTAAAAAATAAATACTTATGAATCATTAAGTAAAGATAAATTTATTTCACGTAGCATGTAAAGCACGTCAAATATTAATATTTGATTGTTTATGTTAACAATAAATAAGTCATAACATCCACTTTATGGTTACTTAAAATCGGCAAGGACAATTTAAATGTTTTTTTTTTATTTGTTTTCCCAGTTATAGAATGAAAAAATATCTTTTTTTTTTCACTTTAAGCATAAAGACTAACTAATTATCAATTATAATGTTTCACAAAGATCTTATTCAGATGACTTGTTTATAGTGTTGGTAGAATCAAAATTTTATAAAATTGTTCTGGATGATTTTAGAAGCTATGAAACTTAATACTAAAATCAGAAAAAGTTTTTGATTCCCAATTTGAAAGTGAAACTATTTTTCAAATTATGGTTGGAAAATATGCGCAATATTTGACAATTTTTTTCAATAATTTTCGAAGTAGATAATATTGCTTTAAAAAGTTTCATGTGAACGATTTTATTCAAATTATTATAAATATTGGAAATTATGACATTGTACTCAAAAGTTGAAGACAATTAATTAAATATCAGTTTTGACAATTCTGTCAAAATCAATTATCAAACAATCATTTATCATGTTGACACTTCTGTCAAAATGATAATTGATTGTTTTGGTTTCTTGAGGCGTCTCAGCTTGTTATTTTTAATAAAAAAAAACGTCTGCTATGGCAATGAAACTAATTTTTAATTGCTTCTTTTTTTCTGAGTGAATGTAGGTTGTCATACTTAGATGATAAATAGAAAATGTTCTTCATTTTTTCAAATTCTATTCATCATTTGCACTTGGAACAGTATAACAACTTTTCTCTTCTTTTCTTATTCTCCAAATTAAGAATGTTCATGATCATATATTAAAAGAAGGTTGCACTACAAGAACCTTTGAAAAACTCGTTTATTTATTAAGCATATATAATATAGATGTGTGTTTGTGTAAATGTGTTCATCGAAATATGTGCATCAAAACAATTACCTAAAGACATAGCCTGCCAACAGAATCATAATTTTTCTCAATTGCAAAAAATGTAGCAAATGCAACAAAATTAAATATATATAATTTTATTGTTATACATGCATATTGGACAAACTTCCATTGGGTATTGACTATAAATATATGTATTTTCTATCTTATAAGTCAAATTTACGATCATAAAGTGATATTGTATATGATAGCAAAGATTATTTGGATTTGATATTTATGATCCAAAAAGAAAATAATGGTTTTTAATTCCGAAAATACTGAATTTGTATAAGTTTAGTCTTAAAATTCCATACATACATAATAAATAATTTATCTACGAGCTTAATTATAAATAGATCTAACAGTTGAAAAAAATATAATATTTGAAATTATTGATAGAAGACTTTAATATGCTTTTATAATCGGGAAAAATTCATAACCATCTTAGATAAATTTACCAATATTATTCTTGAAAAATAATACGAAAATAAACAGAAATTCGTACTTTTGATAGTTTTGAAGAGCTGTCGACATATTATTTATCTGTAAAACAGTAAAAAATCTTTGCAAAAAAAAAAAAAAAAAAAAAAAAATCCCCATATCTTAATTTTACCACCATTCATCGGAGCAAATTCGCTTTATCCTGGGCGAATTCGTTATCCGAATTCCTGTGGATGAATTACCTCTTGTCTCATTGAAATTTGATTCTTATCCTCATCTCATTGAGGTTTGATTCTTATCCTCATCACAGTTTTTCAATTCCTACCATTAGTTCACTTTCTCTCTCTCTATATATATTGTTCAAATTTTCAGTTGTTAATAAAATAATTTTTATTCCTCCCAAAACCATTTTTCAAAACAAATCCTCCAAAACCAAAAGCACCAAAAACATTTTTTTAAATTTTCAATGGATGACACTTAATGTTAATACAGTTTTTTTAAATATTAATTCATTAATTAAATTTAATTAATAAATTTTATTTTTATATGGAAGAAAAATACATTATTGGGAAGTGGTGACATCTATTGGTAGTAACAGTTACTATCACTATCTGTACATTTCTTACAATCTTAAATTTATTTATTATGAATGAATTTATTATGTCCTTTGAAAATTCAATTTTGCGGACTATTAATTTTCTAATCTCATTAATTTTGAAATAATTTAATGAGAGCGACGGAAAGAGTGTATGTGATAAAGAGAAAATTTTTTTCTAATTTAAAAAAATGAACTAAAATCATTTATGAAGGACTTTTTACAATATAGCGAAGTGATAATTTTGTCTTGCAATGGCAAAATTGGTAGAGTGTCGGAATAAGATCTTTATGTTTTTGGATGGAATCCCATCAAAGCATGAAAATAATTGGAACGAAGAACTAAACAAACAAAATGGATTAACAGTAACCTTCTTTTACAAACAGGCAATGCGAAATTTAATTAAATCTAGCTAAAGTAAAATTATCATTTTTTGAATTAAGTAAGAATTGACTTAAAATATTTTTATATATATTACTTGTTTCAGTTTTATGTTTTAGATTATTCATTTATATTTAATTATGAAGTCCTTGCTTATTTAAAGTATCTTTTTCTAGAAAACATATTAACAATATATTTAAAGAAAGGCAATATACGATTATTTACCCAATGAAACTAATTAGTCCTATGCTACAACAGCGACATCTGGTGTGTGTGAGTTTACCTTCAATAATAGTAATATCTCGACGTGACCTGGAGCCTGAAATTTACTTATGAATTGTAAGTGAACTGAAAAACCATTCTAAAAATAACGACAGGAAAAAAAAAAAAAAAAAAAAAAAAAAGCGATGAGTTTGTAAGCGAACTGAAGTAAAATTACTCTGGTTACGATTGCGTGAGTATATCGAGAAACAAAAATAAACATGGAATTCTATGATTAATCTCCGAGTGAATTTATTTTTAATTTTTGCAAAGTTAGTCTCCCCCTACATTTTTACATGCTAATGTCAGTCAGCTGTAAAGCGATGTCATTACCCTTGACTACGTTTTCGATTAGTTTAGGTTCAGTTATGACGTCTGTGGAAAGTAGCACGCGATTCCTAACCGACTAGACAGTTTGGTGGAAAAGTGATTATTGTTATCAGGAATCGATTGTTTGCGAAAAGGAACCACAGTTAATCCACTTTTTTCCGTAAAACACGTTTCAATGAACACTTCTGACCTAGTTTTTTTTTTTTATATTTTTTTTTATAATATTAAATTAAATTGATAAAAAATAATTTTTAACTATAAATTTATAGTATTATCTGCATTCCTAACATATACACAGATAAAAATAATCTAATTTGAAATTTTATATTAGGTTGGGGAAAAAGAAATCCATTATTTTTACGTGAACTTTTTGTAACTTCTTTCAGATTCGCTTTGTAAAAAGGTTTAAAACAGTTTTCATGCAGATTTTTAGGTCTTGTGCGAAGCTACGACTGCTGACATGCTGTCAAGTTTGATAATTTTTGATATTTTATAGAGATTCTCGACGATGTTGTATCCATGCGAGGTGCATCTTTAGCATCCAAATACCCTAACGGAATCGACGAAACCAAAATTGTGCGTAACTGGTTGTTACAGTCATATATAGGACGATAAACACCTTTCCCAATTTTAGCCACCTCGTTAGCATTTTTGGCATTATAAAAGAAAAACTAAAATGTATCGAATTTTCTGTTTGTTGTCTTCTATTTTTAAAACCTTGTACTCGTAACTGAATTAATTAAACAAAAAACCGCAAGACAATATTTTAGTATCAAATTTCACCTTTCCAATGAGCATAAATTTGAAATTGTTTGATAGAGATCTCACGAGATAGCGATCACTACAGACGTCTACCGAAAAAATAATGGATAACTTTTTCCCCAAACTAATATTTTCTGAAAAGGAAATATTTTAGAGAATTGTCTTTTTAAACATTCAATTTGTTTTCTAAAACTTGTCGTATCCAACAAGCTAAGATATATGTCTGATTTATAAAGTACCAGTAGATCGAATACCAACATAGTTGAAAATGTTGCAGCTGACTTCCATGTCATGACATAATGACCATAGATGATTGACAAGATCGATACCTGAGCTGGCACTTCTTTTTGAATGACACTTCTCATCAGGGAAAAAATATTGGATACAAAGTAGTTTTCAACTGTCTCAGCACATCATTCAGTCCATTCAATAATTAACTTAATCTTATTGACTGAGTCAGGTATTGAACCCATTATCTCCTGTTCGAAACTTTGCTCTCATTGAGCCACCTTTAAATAAGAATTTCTAGTAAACCATCTACACTATTTTACCAATATTTCCAATAATGGTTCTAGATATGTAATTTATTACAAAGCCCTATAGTATATTATATGATAGCTTTACCAATAACAATTATTGGTTGAATCAAAATAATACAAATTATTTTCACACCTAAAAGCTCAACTCTTACAGTTATGTTTGTATACATGCTTCGTCTTGTAAAAGAAGTAAAGTAGCAAAAATTATTTAATTTAAAATTTATTAAATAATCAGAGTTTCACAACAGAAATTTGTTGAATGGATTTTCATTAAACAAATATCAGGTGAAACAAAGATTAATGTCTCCTTGTTTTCGCGAAAAACATTAATAATGAAATTTAATTTTTGGTAACCCTGATATTTTCAGCGTTTTAACTAACATGATTATGGAGTTACCATTTTATTATTAATGTTTTGGCATCTATTTTGGCGTTGAAAATAGGCAAAAAATCAAGGGTGTACCCTAAAGTAAACTTCACTCCAAATATTAAGTATTGTAGTAATTTCTCATAGTTGAAATTGATATGAATTAATTTTTGTGAATAGTTTGTGTTAACGCTTAATAAATATTCGCAGTTTTAGCAGATTCTTTATGCAGTATTTAAATTTTTTTCTAGGCTTACAAATAATCTATTCGAAAAGAAATAACTGAAACAATGAATCTGTTATATTATTAAGCATAAAGGTTATTAAAATGAATTTCCATATATTGTGTGTGAACTACTTCTCATAGCAATCAGAGCAAATTTTTATATTTAAATAAACTTTCATAATCTTAAATGAAAACTTTCGATATCTACCAAAAATCAGCTTGTGATTTAGGACCTAAATTCTAAATCCCATTTCTTCACCCAAAATGCTGGTTATATATCTCCAGAAATATAATTTCCTGCAAAAACTATTAAATTTGAGGCTATAGTGAAAAGAATTCTGAAATTTCTTCCGAAATCAATTTGGTGCTTTTTTTTTTAAATTATGCAGTATCTTAACTCAGTTTAATTGATTTCGACCATGTATTGATTGCACATGCTCTCAGCCGTAAATCAACGATCAATTTATCAAAGACGAGTTATCTCAGGTCCAATGGCAGAAAACGCGGTCATTACTGATTACAATAAAGCACCCAAAAAGGCACATTTGCATTAATATTTTAATATAATTAATAAACGATTTTTACATTTGTAATCAAAGTTGTTCCATAAAGTCAAGAACTTGCACGAATATTACCATCGAAAATCGATCCGCTACTTTTCAATAAATGACTGCCATTACGACAAATAACATGTTAATAGTCCTGCTTTAAAAATTCACAAGCCATTTCACTTAAAACTAAAATTTGAATGAAAAATGTCGTATTTATCGTTGGTGTAAACTAATTCAAAACACATAAACTTTTAGGGAAGAAATTACTTTTAGGGAAAAAAATGATAAAACTTGACATTTAAGGTCTATACAGCTGTGGGGATTTAAATACCATCTGTCTTTTTATATCTAAGCCTATTAAATAACTTACATCTAGCTTTATTTCTCAATGTAGCTGACTAAAATTTTTTTATGTTGATTTCATTTCGACATCTGACTTTTTATGCGTTTCCACAGAAGCACCTAGCAACGATCTGTCATCACCCACCTAATTTCCACTCCACTTTCATTTCCATATTAATACTTTGCACATGAAAGTGTTACTTTGTGAATAAATAATATTTTATTGGTATCCCTTTCGGATATTGTTCATAAATTATGCAAAAAAATGATGGTTTAAAAATTTCTCAGCTAAGAGTAAATGTTTGAATAAATTTCAAATGATGAGAAAATTTATTTTTAACTGCCATTTTTTCTTCGCTTTATGTGAAAACTATGTATTATGGATACCAAATGTGTTCTGAAAACTTAATAAGTGTTCTTTTCCTCTAGATTTGGGTACAAATTTAAGATCTGTGATAGTGTTCATTTGGTAATTATTATAAAAATCGGGGAAATAGATAAAGAGACAAAAGAGACTGCTTTGATGATAAGAGCTATTCCCACTAAAAAATTATCCACAAAGTTGTGGAAATTTGTAGAGGTGGATACCAGCTTAGTTTTTGGCCCCATCACCTAAATTGATTCAAAGTTATGAGGTCTTATCTAAATCAAATGGGAACCAAAAGGTCAAGATATACCTTCGGCTATTTTTTATCCCGACGCAATATTAAAATCGAACATTAAAGTCTGCGATTAACATTTGAGATGACCTTATTCTTGAAATGATGACCATCCTTTTGTGTTACTTGAGAGTTAAGATTACAAAAGTTTGGAGAGAAATTTTTTTAACCCAATTAATAATCGCCGCCCTTAGAAGTACGGCGAATTATAATTAGTATGTGGGATTTATAATTAGATTGAAGATTTATGCAAGTTAAATATTCACTATCTACAATGGCTGTTGGCTAGTGTGCTATTAAAAGAAAGGTGAAAATTGGTATAGCTCAAAATATCTTTATATCTTTATTAATACATGTAACCTAAATCTAAACACAATTGTGAAAGATTCTGTTGAGCAACTTGTAATTTTTTTTTGTTTACTATTTTTAAAACAATCCCTTATAAGAAGCCCAAAACGATTCTTTTTTGTTAAGTTTCTGCTTAAAAAAGAAATCCTTAATAAGCTCAAATTTAAATATCATATTTATCGGCTTAACATCATTCAATATGAAAAACTTCTTTAGTGTATTTAAAATCTGCATTAATACTTCTTATGGAAATACTTCAGAAGTTCGGATTTTGTAAGTAGAAGATTTAAAGCTCATTTTTGGTGACAGCTGGAGGAATAAATTCAATTTTACTGTCCTGGACGAAAATTTATTTCCGATGGTGGCTCAGATTTACTGTACGGTCATCCTTGGTGCGATTTTTCTCATTTGGTGATAAAAAAAAAAAAAATTGGCAACCCGTCTTCGACCAATCGCAGATAAATCATTCCGGCAATACTAATCATTTGTGAAAAATGGCGACTTTGATGAAATTTTTGAAAAAGTCGCTAAGAGTGACCGTACAGTAAATTTTTACCCCCATGCTAGTTTTTTTTTAAAAAAAGAATGTATTTTTATTACAAGCACTCGATATCATAAAATCAAAAATTTTAATTAAATTCACCTTGGAGAGAGATCAAGGTGAATTCTATTGAGAAAAATCTCTTCCACGTGGAAAAAACTATATACCTATCATGGATTACCTAAAAAATAATAAATGATAGACGAATGAAACCTAAAAGGTTATTAAATATGCAAAAAAGAAACAAAAAAGACCTGTCCTTGTAACGAAATAATATCGGTCAATATAGCATGAACGCAAAAAAACTAATCAGAAGAATTAAAAATAAAGTAATTTATCAAAAGTGCTCAACTCAAATGAATATCAATGTCACTTTCAACGTTTTCTTTATTTGGTTAATGAGTTAAGAAGATAATAAATTAATTACTATCATATAGAAGACTTTTACCATGCCACCTAATAAATATCTTGAAAATCAGCTGCTATAAAAACTTTGGCAGTAACTTTGGCACGTACGAAATGATATACATTGTCCATAGACAATTACAAACTGTTAAAAATTTTTTTATGCAAGTAATGAATTCATAAATAAAATCAATAACTCAAAAATATGTTGTGAAATCAGTATAAGTAAATAAAAGACCAGTGATTTAATATTTAAATCATGCTGAAAAAAATGCCTTTACATAAATTAGAACTTATATTACACAACATTGTATAAGACCAACAGAAAGTGAGCAAATGATCTGAAAAAAAAATTAATTAGCAGTTCTTTCCTGTTATTTTTTTTTTTTAACAAATTCTAATGTATAATAGGTTAAATTGCGGTTTAGGTCCCCTTCTTCACCAACTCGCTAATCTGAAGCGTTTTTTCGCTCATGCTCCACTCTTGTGTCCACTCTTTTTAATGTTGACACGAATGAGTCTAGCTCGGTATAGAATTGTAAAACACTTATCAATTTTCTTTATTCCTAATGGCAAGTTTCTTAAGACTTTAAACTTTTTATTTTCCAACAGTTACAAGTTTCACAAAAAGAAAAAAACAGGAATTGAATTTTAACGAATTAAGAATCATTTGAGCTAT
>JAPDSC010005938.1:70499-88676 GCA_026290005.1 Latrodectus geometricus
TAAGTTTCACTTTGAAATAGCGGTAGAATTTTCGCCATGGCATCGGCGATTTTGTAAACGCGCCAAATGGGGGACCTAAAGCACATTTTCACCGAAAATTTTCATCTTACCATTATAATGGTTTAATATATATATATATAATAAAAATCGAAAAATGATTTCGAGTTTTTTTAGTTAATTATGAGTAAAATAAAATTTTTTTACATCAAGGCCAAGCCCCCTTATTTGGTTAGTTTCGGAATTGAAAATCACTTCACGCTTTCTATGATTAAATATTTAAACGAAGGTCATTGATGCTTTTTCAAAATATATTATTTATATATTTAAATTTAATTAATCATAATAGTTGAATAATTACAATTTTAATAATATATTTGCTTCATTTCACACACATTTACCTTAAATATTTGGCTTGTAACTTAAAACTCTGATTTTCTCAAATAGAAAAATTTAAAATACTTCTTGTGCAACAAATATTGTGCAAACTTCACAATATTTCCCACATTTATTCTTTAGATATATAATTAAATTGTTGGGAGTAGAAATCGGATGTAATTATTTTTTTGTTCTTTTTAATAGTTTAAATTTTTTGGTGATCATTTTATTCATAAAATAAATTAAAATATTTTTTTTATCATTTTCTATTTTTTAAAAGAAAACTTTTCCCAAAAATTTTTAAAAGTGCTTGAAACGTATTTGTAAATATATTTATTTAAAGAAATTACAGAAATTTGTTGCGCAAGGAACGAGATTAATTTTTTATAGTTTGAATTAGTTTAATCATAATTAACTCGAAAAATTAAAGAAATTATTTCTTGAAACTTGTCTAGATTAATCTTTTTTATGCTATAAATATGCATACAAAACTTCAGCTTCATATCTCTATTATTAAAAAAAAACCTTTTTTGCTACTTTTTAGCCTTATTAAATAAGCTAAATTTTATGATTTTCCATTATTATATAATAGAAGAAAATTTATGACATTTGTATTAATGTCATTCCTCTAAAATCAACATAATGAAATAAACAGAACATTTGTAGTTCTAACAAGATTTATTTATACGCACTGAGCATGCGCCGGGAAAGTAAATGCACTGACTGCGCATAATATTGTTCTAATTTTCTCTTTTATGGGTCGTAGAGCTTGGTTTGTCGCAAAATATACAACCTGGCTATCATTACAATCAACAGATTAAAATAAATATTCAGAACATTACAAAGTTTAATTCAGCATGAATATTTTAATATGAAATCTGCACAGTACTTCAAATATGGATTTAAGTACCTAAAAATAGATTATTTTATGTATCTCAGCAATAGAAATTGAAACAAAAGAAAGTCGACGTTACTGGAAAAACGGAAAAAAAACCTGTCTTACACATTCTTAACTCTATTTTCTTACCAACAAGGACATAATGCGTAGTAGGATGGCATTTTAATGAAATCTACGCATGATGTGACGTGACCTTCATAATCAATTTTATTTTATTTCGCACAATAATAAGTAAATGAATATATTTAAATTACATTTGATGTGAGCTATTAATAAGATCGTATTTACTCATTTGTAAATTTAAATTTTAAACTTTTTATTACATTGTAATAAAAGGATTAAAGTATATTCTATGTTGAAACTTATTCCCATGGCTGTTAGTTTTAAATGGAAAACAAACTTGGCCAAGGATGTTTATGTCTATTGGCAGCATTCAAATGTATTTTTATAGCAGAAACCTTGTTTCATATATGAATGTATCTGACAAGTAAATAAATGTTTTATGCTAGTTAAAATTTATGTTTGAATTATAAATTGATTTTGCGAAAAGTTAATTTGAATAAACTTTTACAAGTATGTTACGCCTGTCGCATTCCATTTATATGACATGCGATATATTTACATGTGTTTTTAAAAGGATTTTACACTTTTCCAAAGTATTTATAAGAAGTATATGAAATATTTACGATCCAAAATGACTAAGCATGACAATATAGATTGATCAATTAAAGTAATCCTTTACAATATTGTCTTTCTATTGTACGTTATACACCAAGATTTTTCAGTAAAAATCACACTGAATATAACACGTTGCCTCGTCCATTTGGCACGAGATTAAATCAAAGCATTGCAAAAAAGTTGATAGGATTCCCTTATATAACAAGCCGTGTGTATTGTGTAGCCGATTTGAAGGTACTGAGTCACGAAATAAATAATATCTTAAAGATCTACACTGTACTTGAAATGAAAGACAGAATGAAAAATAATGCTAAGGCAAGATATTAAACACTACATTATATTTAATCTCGAGGAATTATTGGTAAAAGTTTACTTACGAGTACTCCTAGGTTTTTTGGCGAATTTTTTGAAGCCAAGATAGGTGTCAAACTGTTAATTAACAAAAGGGCAACCCTAAAACTACGTTTGTTGGAAAACTGAAAATATTAGGGTTACCAAAATTTTCAGAAATTAAATTTTATCACCAAATATTTTGCCAAACTATGGGGCACTTTATTCTGCACAGAGCCCGAATTATTTACTGGTAATTTGACTTTATTCATTCTTTGGAATTTTAATATTCTGGAGTTTTGTATTACATGAAAGTGAGAGGAATTTAGGTTAAAATAGATTCTTTTTCCATGCCTTTCAATGTAAGAAGCAAAGGAATGAGAGTGAGAATTTTCTAGCATGAATTAATAAAATTACAATTCACTAATCTCCTCAGTTAATTGTTCCTCAATGTTCAGAGAATAGAAGTCAACAAATCATTAATGTGAAAGCAAGTTTCTCAAATAACATTTACAGAGTTAGTGCTATGTTTGTTCTAAATTATAACTGTGAGCAAATGTTTTCTCTTATAAACATTCGAAAGAATTCTATTAGACTAAAAAATGTACATTTTGCACTATTTTTCAGAATCAATACGCAATTTGAATCTCAATGTGACGAGCTAGCAGCGGAATGATTAACTTTCAATTTAACAATTCATGGGTAAGACTCCGACTTCAAGTGTTGTTGTCGCACCAGCATATCTAGTCCTGTGCTCTACCAATCCTACTTCAAGTGTGGGTGCTTATAGAGTTTCAGAATCTACATAAAACTGTAAGTTCTGAATGAATTAAACAAAATAAAAAAAAACATTAAACTAATTTCTCTGTGCAAAATTATCATAAAACAAAAAACATCCCAGATCAATCAAAACTCAATATAAAAAGTTTTAAAAAGAAAAATTTTGTTTAATAATTTAATTAATCATATTTATATTATGTTGCAACATATGTTAACTGATTTTTTAAATTTGAAAATAAATTACATTAAACTGATAGATTTATTTTTGTGTATGGTCCAAAGCTTTTAAAACATTCAACCTTTCACTGTTCTAGACTTTACCTTTTTCTTGCAAGTTTTCCTACAAAAAGTATCATCTTGTTTCACCTACTTGTATCTACGTAAATAAATCGAACAGAAAAATTTCTTTTTCATTTTAGGATATCTTTTTTTCTTCGGTGAAGCAATTTTAATTTTTAAAAGCATGTAATTCAGATAATTGAATCAAGGAAATCATGTGGGAGTGCCTTTGTCGCATGTTCTAACTTAATCAGCAACTTATGTTCCTACCAGTTACTCATAGCTGGCTTAAAATGTTCAAAATGTTCTCTAGAACATTTTACTAGAATATTTAAAACGTCAAAATATTTTCTAGACCATTTTATTAGAACATCAATGTTCTCTAGAACATTTTACTAAAACATCAATGTTCTCTAGAATATTTAAGATGGCAAAATGTTCTCTCGAACATTTTACTAGAACATCAATGTTCTCTAGAACATCAATGATGTCAAAATATTCTCTAGAACATTTTATTGCAACATCAATGTTCTATAGAACATTTTACTAGAACATCAATGTTTTCTAGAACATTTAAGATGGCAAAATGTTCTCTAGAATATTTAAGATGGCAAAATGTTTTCTCGAACATTTTACTAGAACATCAATGTTCTCTAGAACATCAAAGAGGTCAAAATGTTCTCTTGAACATTTTGAGCATCCTGAAGTAGCTGATTATATAGCCTGAGTTTTATTTAATATAAATTACATTGGTGGTGAAACGTGAAGTCTCAGAATACACACTTGAAGCCCACACGTTTTAATGACAAGCCATACCGCGTCATTTGCATTTGCTCTCTAAATAGATAAACAGTGTGCTTCTAAATTATTCAGATGAACATTACCCTGCAATAAATGATACATTATTTTTCCACTGGTAGCATAAAAAAACTGTTTCCATTATGGGTGAAAAATAAGGTAGCAAAAATATCAACTAATTTATTTTGATGCCAACGAGTGATAAGAAATAATAAAGAGAAAAAGAATTTCAAAAAATAACTGAAGAAAGGAATCAATGAGCTTCACTGTTTTTCTTCGCAGAACAATATTCATTCATTCTGCACTGCTTGTGTGGTGAATGACAGTTACCAGTCTTGTCTAGACTACGACATATCTTTTGAAATAAGATTTAATTAGAGTATAATCATTATGATAAATTAGAGTTATATAAATATGAAATTTTTTAAAACTGAATAATGACTTATGTTATTGCTTTGTCACTATTTTGGTAGGAGTTTAGATGAATAACTTCGGAATATTTTCAAAAATTGATTAATATAATTAAGATGTGCAAATTATTTTCAGTATATCTAAATATCTTAGTTTAAAGATAAAAATATATATATATATAATTAAAAATTATATTGTTAAATAATTGTTTTCGTTTTGGTCATTCTAAACATTAAAAATTTAACTAACTATTATGTTAACTGTATACCATTTTAATTTATAAGCTGAAATTAAGAAATATTTTTAAAAAAAATAATGTAGAATGACCTAATTATGTATTCGTCTTATGGGTTCGAAATTATAATATAAAATAAAATAAATTTGATATGAATTAGGAAATAATTTAGTTCCAAAAAGAGAGTGTGAATCAAGGAAAAATTTTATTGAAATTTTAGTAAATAGTAAAAATATTTTATGCTCACAGAATTTAAATTGTGTGCGGAATATAACTATCTAAATAATTTTCAATTAAAATAATGAAATAAATAATGTGTGATTTCTTGTCTTAATTAAAACTCATTTATAATAGAAAAATTAAACTCAGTGGCACAATAGCCCGTATAGGGGTCAACGCCTACAGTACCCATATCTGTTTTTATGACTGAAGGCCCTGGGATGCAAGGCCATATGTCCTGGTTAGGCGGTAGGTGGTCAGCCTAACGCGAAACCTCCAGTATTTACTTAACTAAAATATTATACCTTTGATTTAAATGTAATTTCTTATGTTGTGTAATTTTTTACAATTTTGTGTTACTTTTGCGAATATTTCAATAATTTATTTTCAGAGTTAATGGGCAATGTTTTACTCCGAGAACGGTTACAGTTGATATTTTATACTTAAAATAATCTTGTAAAAGACATTATCCTTATCAATTTTTAAGTAATAATATACTAAAATTTGATAAAGAAAATATATGAACTTATATAGAAGAGAATATTCAGTTATACTAATTATAATAACACAGTCTTAATAATGCGTAAATCGAGAGAGTGTTACGAATGCATAGCTTCACATTATTCTAAATAAACAAAACATTTACATATCAGTCGAAAAAGCATTTTCTTTTAATAACGACAAGTTGTTTTATGATTTATAATGACCTTCAAAACATATTTTGAGCTAGATAAAAAGAATATTCATTATTCATGAACAATTTATTTTTAATTACAACAAAGTAATTATTATGATCAACTGATAGAGTACCTGAATTTTGATATCTTAGAATGTTTTTACTATGCCATTGGATAAAAGCCAAAATTCTAAAAATAAAAGCAAATGAATAGATTGGAAGAATCTTAACCAATGAAATACAATTTTTTAAATTTTTTTTTTAAAAAAGTAACTGTGACGTTTTTCGTCTTTTATAAAACTTTTTTTCCGTATTCTTTTCAATTATTCAGAATAAAAGATGGCTAAAACTGGCGACAAAATTATTTCAGACAGCCTTGCTTCTCATAATGAATTCCTATTTGATGGATAATTAGGAATAAACGTCGTCAAATGCAGATGAGAAAATACGATCTTAATCGGGAGGTTGAAGAGAGAAGCCACTCAGTGGCACCACCGGTGGCGTTTCCCATAACTAAATGGCGAAACTATCGGATCACTTTACAAGGCGCGACTCCGGCGAATTCTGATAAATGCAGCCAATCTTTCCGTTTCATCATTCCGCAAACATTAAGTGATTCTGTTCTTCAAGCGGAGTCAAGGACAGGCAAAACTATTTCCTTTTTTTTTTATTTATTTTTCTCCTTTTTCTTTTCTGTTCCAACATTTGTATTTTTTGTACTGTGAACACTGACTTGTGAGACATTGGAAAAGAATTCTGATTCACGAAGAAACACTCTTTGAACAAATGGCATAATAGGTGGGGGTTAATAAACGTTTGATTTTAGTTCCACATAATGCAGGCTTTGATCTCGCTTTTTTTATGTTCGTGCAACTGGTAACGTCTACTGGTTTTAATACTACATCCTGAATGTTCGCGTCTGAAACAACTGAACACATTTATTTGCTCCTCTCATGTTTTGTAAAAGTATCTTAGAAGATATTTTTTCGTTTGATGAGTTTCTTGTTCTTATGCTCATAAAATGCAAATAGTAATATTTTATTTATCCATCTTTCGCAATTAGTAATCGGATTTTTTTCTTCTAAAAGTCAGACCTAAAAATATATTGAAACTATGTTTGGTACTTGTATAAAATTCCATCGACCAGAAATATATATATATTTAAAAAAAAAAAAAAAAAAAAAAACCATTTAAAATTTTTTTTTTTAAACTAACCATAAAGTGGATGTTATGTTTTATTTACAGCTTGTATAAGCAATCAAATATTAATATTTAATGTGCTTTACATGCTACATGAAAAGCATTTATCTTTACTTAATGATTAATAAGTATTTATTTTTATTGCGGTATCAACAGAGACAAATCTCCAATAATATATAAAATAACCAATCCCACTAAGATATTAGCCAAAATTTTCTTTCCAACTGCTCACTGAAGAGCTCATCCCACCGACAAATTTACTTGTTTTTGATGGGTGGACAAAATAGATTCAACATAATTGGTGGAAACGGTTATTTGTTAAACTCACAGACCAATCATAAGTAAAACAAAGTGTGACGTACACATGATCTCAACTGTAAGAAACAACAACTTTATGGTTAAAAACAACATTTTTTTCTAGCAATAGAAAATTATATATGGAATAAATGGTTGTTACTTTGACACAAATCATTTCTGTTACTTTAAGCAAGTTCTTACATTAATGTCTGTTATTTTACAGCACGATATAATAAACATTGTGATAAGCATTACATACTATAGAATTAAATGTTATTATTTTGGTTGTGTGCTAGAATTATGTTATTTTTTAAGTTTCTCGTTTAAGAATTTTTTGTTTTGTTTTTGATAAAGTAATGAGTTTAACGTTTATGTTTAGTTATTTTAGCAAATAAAAACTGCCATAAATTACTTTAACCTCATACAATTAATATTAGACTTCTTTCAATTTTATTTTTAAAAATTTAATTCTTTATTTTAGTTTTCATTAAATATGGGCAGGAAGAAATAATATAAAATTATTTGGTGTCGATTTGGCGGAATTTGTGCCAACTTTGCTAGTCCACGAGATTTACACAATTATCTTATGTTTAATATTTTTCCATTAGAAGTTATGATTCGGTAGTTCTTATATTAAATTATGTCGCTAAAAATTTCCCATTTTAGAACTTTTTAAGTTATGTTTCCAGCAAATCAGATTTTTCTAGACTCACTATTGTCCTAGAATTGGAATCATGGTTTTCGGAAAGAAATATTTTTCATACGATGGTGAGTTTTCATTTTCTATAATATTAAAAAAGATATTGAAAAAGGACAAAATGATTTTATAACTGAAAATAAATAATATAACATTAAATTTTTAAATAATAAAATACTGATATTAACTGATTTATTATACCACCTAGAAATCGTAACTTAATCAATAAAATTACAAAACGTGAAGTCGCGTTATGTGTATTGATTTCGCTATTCAAACTTATTTATATTCTGAAATAACTGTAAATAACAATAAGAGCAAAACTACCTCTGAGAAATCTATTTTTGAAGAGATATGTTTATTCTTTGCCAAAAGATAAAATACTCAAAAATTATAAAAGAAATTTTTCTTCAAATTTTTACTTTATTAACAATTTAAAAATAAAATTGTTTATATAGATATAAGGAAATGGGTTGCAAAACTTTTTTTTTGTTTCTAATGGCGGGCACCCTTGAGTAAGTAAGTACATTAGCCCATTTGCCTCAACAAGGCCGGAAACTGCTGCTCATTTTATCGTTACCCGGTGGGCACCTGTGAACCAAGTCACGGAGGTACGAGTAGCATCGCCCACGCCACACCACCACAAACCCGTTTATAGGGCGGGCCACATTCATCCATCATCTGAGGAAAGGACAAGAAACACAGAGAAAGAGAAAGTACATCCATGCCTGAGCCGGGATTCAAACCCAGGTCCTCCCCATCCGTAGTAAGTTACGCTAACCACTAGACAGGTTGGGCGGCTGGGTTGCAAAACTGAAGACGAAGAAAATAAAATAAATTTCTACATTTGGATATATATAATAGAAGGAATTTTTGCCACATTAACAACGTTGTACGTAATGTCCAGTAAGATTTAAGGATCATTCACCATTATCTGGACTGAAATATTAGCTGAATCGTTAATGATTTGACCTTCTATTCAAAGTTCTTTTAAATCTGTGTACTATATAAAAAAAATAACTGTTTTTTTTTTCAAATTTATAAAAGAATCCCTGAATAGGTCCATATTCCTTTTCCCTCATTCCCTTTCACATCTTTAAAGAAAAACCGTTATTTTGATGGTGTAGATGAGACAAGCTCATCGAAGGCCACGGTGTCTTGGTTGGTTAGGGTGTTCGTTTTCGTTATGAGGAGGTAGTGAGTTCAAATCCCGACCCAAATAAAGATCCGTCGTGTTCACTAATGACAGCTAGAGCTTGTTAAATATGTCGTGGTCGCAATGTCCTCCAAGTGGAATGATACTTATAGGCGTGGTAGGCCAAATATTGGGAAGTGTTCTGCTTGGTCCCTGCTTTTAAATTACGAAGACCATTCAGATTTGCCACTTTGAATTTCTTTTTAATAATATATGAATTAAATATTTACCGTAATTTTCAGAAGAAAGACTGCATCGGCGTAAGTACTACAATCGAGAAAAATTATTAAAAAAAATAAATAAATAAAAATTAGATTGAAATCCCATTTCGACGTAAACGACCTACTAAGTTAAATTGGGAGTAGTATTGACATGAATTTCATTATCATAAAATTTTAATCTATGTGACAATGAAAGTTATTTTTTTAAAAAGAAAAACGCATAAAATAAAACATAATTCGAAAATATATTATATATAAGTAATATTAAAATTATACCGGAGTTCACAAATATACTTATATTTACTCGCTAAAAGAAGTCGATATGCATTATAAGGCATACTGTTTTATAACGAATATCGCAATAAATAGATATTAAATTGAAAGACAATGCACTGTTGGCTACCCACAATGCAACACTCTAAAAGAATCATGCGAAATTTTCATCATGTGATGTGATATGCAAATCATGAACATTTCAGTGCTTATGCACATCACAAAATTTCGATTGCTATATAAAGGGAAAAATATTCCCTGTCTGAAATAAAACAATTATTTTTTCAATTTTTATTTCAAACAATTATTTAAGTGAAGGATTACTTATCTGCATTACGAACCATAGCTCAAGAGATTTAGTATATTATCATCAAGAACAATAAATACTAAAAATACTCGAAAAGCTCATGTGATAAACTTAACACCAATAAAATAAATAAATATACGTTACGAGAGAAATCTCATGACAATATAAAAAACAAGTAAATGTATTAAAATCTAAAATTGAAAGTGCCTCAATAAAAGGAAAATATACATAAACATTAAAAAAATTATGAATGATTAAAATATTAAAATATGCATTTGTAATGGAGTATCACAACACTAAGATCAGATAAAAATCAATTTGTAAAATATTTAAGTTATAAAAATATTTATAAATCAAGATATAATATATATATTAGTATATAAATATTAATATTTTTAAGTCAAGATGCAGTTAAAAATGTAATTTTTAATATAATTATAGAATATATAATTATTAGTTATTGCATATATAATTTTTGAATGAGAAATATAATTTTAAAAATAATATTTATAAATTAATTAAAATAATATTATTATTATATTATTATAATTAAAATAATATTTGTTATATATCATATTCATATTTGAAAAAAAAAATGCTTATTTTTAGAACAGCAAGAGAGAAAACTTTTTCTGATATTAAAAAAATGAAAAATTCAATTAACGTAACTCAAAATTTCAGCCATTTATACAGTTATTTAGTCTTATACATGAAACTTACATCTATATATATTATTTTTGCCAAAAATTGTAGCTCAATTTTTAATTGTATTATTCCCTCATATATAATAATATAAATAAGGAAACAGTAATGAAATTTTTTGGTAATTTTTTTAGAAGCAAATCCTTTAAATTATTTTTTTTTATACACAATTACTTCTATGCAATATTATTCTATATTATATTTTTCTATGCTTGTTATTATTATTTACTCTCTACTATATTTTTTTACACTATTTAAGTTTATGATTATGATAAAATTTATTACTCTATTTATTAGAATCTGGTAAGTTTAAAAACTTATTCTTAAGTATCTTTTATAAATTTTACAAAAATAATAAAAAAAAAATATATATTCTATTTATTTTTCAATATTCAATTGAGTTGATATTAAAATGTATTTATAACAGTCATTTTTGAAGTTTAGTTTAATGTTCTTCTAACTAATTCAAATTATAAATTCTAATATTTTTATCATCTTTTATTAAAAGGATTCAAATTAAAATTTCTTAAAAGACTTTATTTCCAGAATATTTTGAACATGCTTAAAAATAGTAGGATAAATTTTAAATCCTAGCTATTTCAACAGGCGATTCTTGTGAAATGATGTAATTAAGCAACAATTTTTTAAACATAGAACATAATTCTTTCTAGCGCAAATTGAAAGAATGTGCAATTCCTTCATTCTATCACAGACAGATGATTCCTTCGTTCTATCACAAAACTAGAATAAGTTTTTCATGCATGCAATACATTTCGAAACATGAAGAGAGAAATCTGGTAAGTTTAAAAACTTAAGTATGTTTTAAAAATTCGACAAAAATTATGAGTAGTTGCTTAATCCAATAAAAAAAAAAAAAAAAAAAAAAAAAAAAAAAAAAATTCTGCATGCTTTCAAATATGTTTAATTAATTAAATTTTGTTTATTTAATTAACAATAATATGTGTTTTGCATTTATCTAATAATTCATCATTAAAAATAAAAAATCGTGTAATTTATGCATTTAATTAATTGCAATTACTACTACTGATAGAATTTTGTGATTAAATTTTCTTTTAAATTAATGTTGAGAATAAAATCACATATTCTATTTCGGGATTTTGTATTAAAAAAAAGTTAGAAAAAAAAATTTACATCAGGTGGTAGTACAAATAATGAAAACAGAAATGTCCAGCGAAGCAACTAACAAACAGTATTTCGATTTAATTAACTATTAATATCATGATTAAGAATAGAGGATTTATCCGGGGCTTAGGCAAATATAATTCGATGCCAACGCAAATATAGACGGGAATAAAAATAGTTAGAAAACAAAAATTAAAAACAGAGGAGCGCCCCAGTTTAATTTTCAGGGCCTCGCCAAAGTTGAAGGTCATCTCCCATGAATACAGTTATTCCCAGTTCGCGCGATCTCGCCTTGAATACGTCACTAGGAACTCCGAATGACGTCATTGCGAAAGGGTTGCCAGGAGATGATTTCAGTGCCATAAGAGATGGATGTATCATCTCAATCAAAGTACAATGGAGAAGGAGTTTGGCGATTTGTCTGCGATTCGCTTTAAGGGGGTGAAAATTAGCGGGAAAATGAAATAGCGTAAACAAAGAATAGTGATTTCTAGGGAGTATAACAGCAGTTGAAGTTTTAACATAAGTCTAAATGCTTGATTTTATATTGAAAAATGTTTTTTTTTATGGAATTTAGAGCATTTATGAACTATTTATGGATCATGGGAAAATGAAGTATGGCTGTCTAATTTTATATACGAAATATTTCTTTGCAATCAGAGAAATAGGTTTTAAAAAAGCTATACTTACTTTACGAACTTAGGACAGATTAAACTTAAGAACTTAAGTTAGCTATTACGAACTTAAGACAAAAAACTAGACTATAGGATTTGAACATAAAAATACGACTATATTAGTCAAAATAAAGTGGTTAATCCACTTTATTTTGACTAATAAGATATAAATAATAAGATATAAAATATAGGATATAAAATATATAGATATAAATAATAAGATATAAAAACTGATAATGTATTTTTCTTAGTTTATTTTTGTATTTTCTTATCTATTTTTGTATTTTCTATCAATCTTAATTGATAATGTATTTTTCTTAGTTTAAAAATTTGTTTCATTATTTTGACACTGCATTTCCACACCATGTTTCAATATCAACAAGGGGGTTTGATCTATATGTCGCTTTAGGATTTGACATAAATGTGACTATGTTAGTCAAAACAAAGTGATAGAAGTAAAATGTAAGAACTAATAATGTATTTTTCTTAACTTAAAGATTAATTTCATTATTTTAGAATGTATTTCTCCCCATGTCCTGATATCAACATGGTGGTTTGATTTGTTCGATGGTAATTTTTTTTTTACTTGCAAGGGCTAATTAGACTGAAACCTACCACTTAAGGATTCCGAACCTTTACAAACTTCTAAGCCCTAAGAGAGATTCGAATCTACGTGCTATAAAATCGAATATCAGAGCGATATCCACTCAGTTGCTGATTCGGCATCTACATGGTGGAGTGGCTACTATAAATTTGTGTACCTAACCATATTATAGATAGCTGATTAACTGATTACTATGTCCTTGGAAAAAAATATTCGTTTTCTCAATTTATAGAATAAATCTAAAGAATACTGCTCTCTACTCCTTGAAAATGAGTTTGAGAACAGGTGTTTATAGGCATATTATTTAGTATTATAGTTTCAATCTTAGCTGAACCTGCTATATAATTTCTATTAAAATAAATCACATCAAAATAAACGTATGGCATCATTGACTCTCTTTCGATTATAGAACAACATAATGGTTGAGCTATAATCGAAGGAACCAATGGTAACCGAATGGTTAGAGAACTAACCATTGTCTGATAAGTCTCGCTTAGGTCTGGGTCTAATTAGACCTAGTAAAATAAATGACTGTTGAGCGACTAACAAATCAACTCTCTCCTTTATACATAACATAAGGTCGTAAATAAGTTCCACTCTGAGAGGCCGGAAAGGTAATTCAAACTTGATCATTAGGGAAGCGAATGAACGCTATCGAAAGTTGCATAGTCAGATTTATTAAAACGTGAAAAGTTCACAGCAAGTGCTCACGATGCCGACCAGGTATGTCGTTGTACAGTTGGCATCGTCGAAGGAAATACCTACTACCGCACTCTCTCAAAGATGAAAAAGTCCAGTGGTTAAGTCACCAGTCCGGAACTTCCGGTCTATCGTGCAGGATATGTGGCATTCAAGAAGTAACAGAATGTGTTAAAAAAGAAGGTTAGAGCATCGTTGTGGTTAAAACACGTATCTCTGAATGGGGAGCAGAACAGACAGCAAAAGACAAAGAAGGACTTGTTCCAAGAAAGATATGGCATGTTGCATTTGTCAAACAGTCTGACATGATGTAAGTAAGGTTCAACCAGGTAATCACCGATGGTGTCTGCCTAGACGCTCATAGAGAAATTCAGCTGCTGTTTATAAGGAATAGTAAATTAAGATGACCAGTCAATAAGCATAATTGCCATCAATTTTGCTGGTTTTTAAGTAATTCAGAATAAAATCTGCTAATTTTTAATCATAAAAATGACACCTTTAAGATTCAATATGTCCTCAAATCTTGGAATATGGAGACTTTTTTCCATTAAAATTATATAAATAATATGTTTTTAAATGAAAATCTGTGTGACTTGCATCAATTAAAGTCTGTTTGTGTGGCTCACGAAAGTTTTGTGGCGAGCTGGCAGCCGAATGCTTAAGACAAACCTGATTCTCACCTGTGGCCTGGATTTTTGTAGTAGCTCAGAATCAACTTTAAATTGCAAGTTCATGTATAACAGTCTTTTGCCAAAATTAACCATTGAGCGATAAATAAACCAAACCACAGAAGCTTGGTGAAAAAAAAAAAAAAAAAAAAAGGATTGTGTAAAGGAGGTAACGTATTCTACCAGCTTAAGAGTGCCATCCTAGGAAACCTGTGTGCATTAAATGTTTTTCCGCTGCGGTGGTCCAGGACAAAGAAGCTGAACTGGCAACCGAAGAAGATAATTAACACTCTTGTCTTCAATTTAATTGTTCCTCGATTCAAATCACCACTCTGATCATAAATATTTGCAGTGATTCGGAATCCGCTGTAAACTGTAGGTTCCGATTTAATTAGCTCGGGTGTGCCAAAAAATGACCATTCAGTTGCTAATAAGCAAATCAGTACCAAAAAAGTGCCAATTCATTGTTGGCAGACAGATTTGAAATCGTCTTGCATTTTACTGAATAATGTCTTCTGAAGACAAGATTTGAAAATTGAGGAGACAGGCTATTTTTTTTTAAAGTTTAAAATAAAATTAAAGATATAAAGGAATTTTTCGCGAAGTCTTTTCGAGTTATTTTGCATTGTTTTACTTGATGTATCTTGTAATTTTATCAGGAGCTAAGAATAATATAATTTAAAAATCCATTACATTTTTTTAGACGTTTTTGGTTTTACATATATTTACGCTCTATTAATAATGTTCTCTTTGAAAAAATTAATAGAGCATGATTTGATGTTATGAGACCTTGAAAAAAGCAAACATTTGTGGTCTTATTCCCTCAGTATTTTAAAAATCAAATATTGCTTGCAAATTATAACCAAGATCATAGAATGGTAGAACATTAATACATTTAAACTCCTTTCCAGATAATAAATAAAATTAAATAGTAAAAACATTTATAAACACTGAATAGACATGGTTTTTAGATGTTCTAAATCTTCTTTAAACAGTGGACTCGAGAAATATAATCCTCATTTATAAAAAGTGATCGAAAAGTGACAGGATAAGCTTAGAAAAAGTGATAAGAAATCGAATCAACTATTTGTTTCATTAATTAGAGTGGACACAGTAATAGATCATATTTCAACTTTTTATCTGAGTTAAAAATGATTATATGATTGTCACACACAGTCACGTGATTCAACCTCCCCAAAGTAATATTAAAATCTTTAAAAAACCATTCACTTCAGAATGATCAAGCTATTAAGTAGATTTGTTTCCTTCTATTAGATGTCAGTATCTTTCACAAAACGTTCTAAAATAATTGTTACCACTTCCGATGGCTCATTTATCATGTAAACCAATAATTCGATATTATTTTTTTATTAAAATTTATTATTAATAATGCTCAATTAAATAAAACACTTAAAATTTGCTTATTACTTTTCCTAATAAAATTTAATTAATTTTTAGATTGGATAAAATGACTTTTACATAGTTTATTTATAATCTAAGTATATTCCTTCTTAATGTATTAAATTATTATCATTAGTGTATTAATTATTTATTTTATAATCCTGTTTTGTGCATGCTTTTTCAAAATTCCGACGTATCTTATAACAGCTCTTGGATCTCTGGAAGAAATATAAGAAAATTTAATTTAATTTTTTAACAAAAGTTAAAATTTAATACTTTTTTCATGCAAATATTTATTAGAAATGCTGCTAATTACAGAATATTTCTCTTAGATTTATTAAAATCAAAACCATCCGGATTATTAGTTGCTCAAATCGATAAAATTAGGCTTAAATTACCAGTAGGAAATATTTTAAATTGACGCCCTATATATTATCAATTTTATCTTATTATTGTACATTTTCTCATTATTTTACATTATTAAGTATTTTAAAATTACATTTTCAATCTGAATAACACATTTTTATTCTATTTTCTTAGTCTTATGAATTAGTTTAGAATGATAAATTCCATAACTTAATGATTAAAATTAAAAATTGATTACAAAATTTTAAGGTTGGATTTATAGTTTATATATTTTTTAAATGTTGTTTGTGTGAATTAAATAGATGCTCGATATAGATTAGTGAAATTATTTTGTGTTATTACTAACTGGAATTTCCGTATAATTTCAAAATAATTATATATTCTTAATTATAATTTCTAAATAATATGTAATATAATTTCTAAATAAGTACAATTTTTGAAACTATGATTTAATCTTATTATGTAAATTATAGTGTACTATAATGAATAATTTATGTAATTAATAAATTATGTAAAGCAGAGAAATTTAGAATAATTTATTTAAAGCAAAGTCTACTAAATAATCTGTTTAAAAGAAGTATTTAATTTCAAATAAAGACTACGCCTCAATACGAACGATAAGAAATATATTCAGTTAATAATAAACAACTTTTCTTTTTCACCAACTTTCTAATTTTTATACTTTTAAGCAAATATTTGATTTCGTTTCTAAACTATTTAAAATACCCGTAGGATGTTTTACTCGCTTGAATCACTTCTAAGTTTATTTATGTTTTGAAACTACGATTATATTTATGTTACAATCATCTATTTATGTATGAATATATTTATGGCATATCCTGACCAAGCCACGCCCTAGCTGTATCCATGCGTCAGACTTTCCTACGTCAAATTTCTGTATGTATGATCGAATGCTTTTATAATTTTTATTATATTTTCAATAAGTACTTATTTGTACTTTTTAAAATATTACAGAATTTTGCTTTGTGTTGAAGTGAAAAATAGTTTTAGAACAGACTCGAAAATCTGGAAAAATTCTTATCATAATTATTAATGTTCTTAATTTTTTATATAAAATAATTATGTCTTTAATTTTTAAAATCAAACATACAAATATAATAATAAAAATTATACAATTGTGCTGTTTTTTAATTAAATATTAAATGTTTGATTGTGTAAATAATAAGATGTTTGGATATTCCTTTCAAAATTAAATAATGTGTTTCTTAACGAATATAGAAAACTGATAATTTTCACTATTTCGTCCTAAAAGTGGGCTTTCTTGCGAAGCACTCTTGCACTAAAAAGAAAACATTTTACTAGGAGGAAATGATTGCCCATTTATAGAGCTAATAGATTTTGGAAGATTATATTTTTTCTTGACATTCGCGCTAGATAGCACTGCTGTCAAAATTAACACCTTTACATATTTTATGATAATTAAATACTTTTAAATTCAGGTAACCCAAATGGGCTTTACATTTGATATCAAAGTGTACTGCGTGTGTGAGTGTAAACTACAATTAAGATTTATACATAAATATAGTTATATAATATTTTAATTTCACTCATTAGGTAAGGTTATTCACAATATTTTAAAAATGCTGATGACTGCTTTTATTTATGAAAATATTTTTAATTTTCAATAAAATAATAGAAAATGTAGTCTGCTTAAGTATTATGTTTTTGGTTAAAACTGCATCAAAAGAAGTGTTTTTTTTTTTTTTTTTGCATAAATAATAAGTTTAATATTTATCATTAACTTTAATATGGATGAATATATTATTGAATATTTTTTATCTAACCATTGTTATTTTTTCTTAAATTTTATTATTTAAGAAAAATATTGAAATAAAAACCTGAATATAAAATTGAGATAGTTATGGGAAGTTTATAAATTTTATTAAAACTTTAATTGTTAAATTAGGTAATTTAGAAAAATCGTGGATTTTTAAAAGCTAATTTCATCTTTAAATTAATTTTAAAGAACTTAATATACATAAGTAAAATACTTGCTTTACATTTACATATATATATATATATATATATAT
>JAPDSC010005941.1:0-13178 GCA_026290005.1 Latrodectus geometricus
TTTTTTTTAGCTGTTATTGAGCATTATTATAAATCGTCTCAATGAAATTATTATTATTTTCAAAGCGCATGAGTATTGCAAAAGTAAAAGAATCTCTAAATCTTCTTAAATCAGTAAAATGCCTATAAAAACTTTTATAAATCTCTGATATTTTTGCAAATTTTTTATATAAGAATTGTAAAAACACATTGTACAAAAGTCTATTTCTTATTATAATCATTCAATTCATAAATGGTGATTATTTAAAAATATGTTAAATAAAGACATGATAAAAATTTGGTTTTGTTAAATACAGTATTTAATTTTGTTATTTTATTGAAATAAATAACAAAAAAAATTAAAATATGAAATATTTTAATTGGAATATTGAAATTGAAATTGAAAGTCAGTTCTCTTGCACTCTTAATTACTTGCTATGTATAAAAATAATATTTTTTTGAGTTTCAGTGCAATAGCAAATTTTTTGATAAAAAAAATCACCCAATATCCCTGTCCAATATGGTGTACTTCAGATATAATTCTTGTAACAGTTGATTTTAAAGTATCTAAATGAAAGGAATTTGGCTCTGTTTTGCTAAAAACTTATTTTTCGCAGTTAACTTCGTCTATCCAATAATTTGTTGCTCTACTTAGTGGATAAATGTTGATGTCTATAATCTGGTTAATGGATGAAAATATCGGAAATAATACTATACCAGCGTCTAAGACGGTGACTTTAAAAATGATTATTGTAACAGCTGATTTTTAAGTGTTTAAATGAAATGGATTTTGCACTATTCTGTAGAAAACTTACATTTAGTAGTTTATTTATATTATAGAATAGATAGTTTAATGTACGTAATAGATGTGAAAAAATGTGTTAAACGTAAAATAATTTTACGATCAAATGTTAATAATACATTTTAAGGAAAAGGTTTAAGCATAAATGTAAAATTAATTAAAAAATTAAATAACTAATTTTTAAGATTTCAAAATTATATTTAGAAAAACTAACGACTGAAATTTAAACAATGAGGTTATAATAATATAATTTTTATAATGTTTATCCAATATGCATATTAGACTAAAAATATAGTTTATTATTGATTAATAAATGGCGTTAGAGTAATTGAAAAAATAAAACTCTTTTCAAAACAATTGTATTGGAAATTATTAAAGTATTGTTAAAAATATAATATAAGCATTTAGCAGCTTCTTAATAATGGTTATAGAATGATTTAAATTGATATAAATGTCAATTAGATTTAAAAAATTTGAATGTTTTCAGAAGGTTTATGGGATGAAAATTAAATGATTACATAATTTTATTTCCATAAAAGGATATTCATGATATTTTAGCTCTTATTAGTCTTTTTTATTCAATGTTATATTTGATTTAATCACATTTAAATGACTTAATTCTGATTAGATTGAAAATTTCTGATTAAAAGAACTTTATATAAAAATGAATTCATTTTATAATACAAATTATAATTATCTGTTTATAAAAGAAATTATAATAATATAAAAATATTTAGTCTTTGGCCCTGATGTTTTGTCAGTGGCATCTTTTTTGTTGTATTTTAAAACATGTTCTTAACTGTCATATTTTCTTTGTCAAAAAATTTAAACATTTTTAAATTCTTATTTTTTCTATTTTCTTTAAAAAGTTTTATTTCTTTTTATTTTTCTATTCTCAGCATAGTTTGGTTCAATTCAAAAGCATGATATATATTAATAATTTAGCAGTTCTATAGTTTTTATTATAACTTTTTCTTAAAATTTAATGTTTTAAGAATGTTTAAAAATATTTCTTGGTATGTTTACATAAAATGTTTTCAAAAAATAATTTTGATTAGCGAATTTAAAATTTCAAAAAATTATTTCGAATAAAAGTAATTTAATTAAATTAAATGAGTGCACATTGTATGCATACGAAAACTGTTTACTTAATATCAGATGTTTTTGAAACTGTATCTAATTCGTTGAAAATATTATAAATAAATTCTTTTTCTTTGTTTTAAAAATTCGTATCCATTTGCGAAATATAAGCAAAAGAAGTACAAAGTTAAATATATATCTATTCAAAATTGAGAACATATTCCCTCCATTAGAAAATAATTTTTCTATTTATTATTCTTTATTCTTTTAAACTTTAAGCATTCAGCAAATAATTTTTGAAATTGTATTTCATACATTAACAAATTAGTTTTGATTTATTTGCATAATCATATGAAGTTCTAAATTTCCTAATTAAATGACTAAATTTTCATTTTTGTGAGAGCAAATTTTCATTTTTATGTAAGTATTAGAATATTCCTAGAAAATTTGATGATAAATTAGCAAAATAAAAATAAAGTCATTAGGGATTCAATGTATTTTTGTCTTTTGTGTATTATAAATTTTCCTTTTTACTAGATACAGGGATAAAAATTTTCAAATATATAGCAATGATATATTTTTAAATTCATTTTCAAGTTAATATTTATGAAAAAATCTAAAATTGTTATCGTTGTGGAAATAATAAATGAAATTTGAAAAATAAGAAAAATTTGTTTGTGAAATGATGTGTGAAAAAATAATTAGAATATCATTACGTATTATATTGCTTCATATGTGCAATATTTATAAATTGATCTACAATGCAAAATATTTATTATAATATA
This sequence comes from Latrodectus geometricus, assembly GCA_026290005.1. NCBI lineage: Eukaryota > Metazoa > Arthropoda > Arachnida > Araneae > Theridiidae > Latrodectus > Latrodectus geometricus. The sequence continues at coordinate 2,646 of JAPDSC010005941.1, forward strand.
AAATGAGTATAATTTAATAAATATAATTTTTCTAGCAAATACAAATTGAGAGAAATTTATCAAAGATGATTAAAGTAATAAAAATGAAGTGACGAAAATGTATTATGTAACATTATATCTTTAATGATCAAATTAAAGTATAAATGGAAACTTCAATTTTATAATAAATTAAATCCTATTAGCAGCTAATTCCGTGATTTAATTAATAATTAATTAATGCGTGATATTACTTTATGGGAAATACTTGCGATGTATAAAATTAATGCTACCGGCACTTTAATAAATTAATGTTTGTGTAACCTATAACTATTTACCCATTTACACATAAGACTTATCTTATTTATCTATTAAGTATTTAACATTACATTATTATACCATCTGTTTTCTGGAAACAAATGGGGAATAAACGCCAAATTTGAAAAATGTTAGATTTGTGAATTTGAATATCAATCTTTTTAATTTAAATGAATTTTACAAGATTTTAAAGTAGAATATAATTCATAATGTTAGTCCTTAACATAAATTGTTTAAATTGTATAAGTCAGATGCCTTTATTTAAACGTAAATTAATATTTTGAATAAATGTAGCCACATTCAATTAATTTTTTAGTGAAGGAGAAGTTAAATTATGAAAATTATACTTTTGAGCAAATCATCAATTTTTATTGAAAGAACATTAAGTTAATTTCTAATATAATTAAATTTTAAAAAATTATATTAAATATTGAATTTATTACACAATTTTTTTAAAATAAGAGTTTAATTCATTCACATGGAATTAAAACTCGCTTTAGTACAATATTTACCTATTGAATTAGTTAAAATTGTTTATTAATTAAGAGTAAACATTCTCACTTATTGTCGTTACTATCACTTGAAGGTTGTGATTTTTCAGTTATTAGTAAATCAAGATGAGAAGAATTCAGTTTTAAAATATTTTAACTCTACTTTACTTGTCAAATATTATTCAATTGCTTTTATGGATAATATAAATTAATTAACGATAATAGCTTATCGTTATTTTTATTATTTAATTGCAAAATTCACTTCTGTCAAATTTTACGCAATAATTTTGAAGAATTGATTCATAAAATTTCATTAAAATTTTCCATTATAAAGTTTAGTCTTTGTTCAGTATCAGTCAATTAATTTTTAGTTTCAATATTTCATTTTTATATTTTCCCTGTATTGTAATAGCAATCGACTCATACAAGTCCTGAATAATGTTAATATTGCATTATTATTAGTTGAAATTCTGAGAAAGTTCTGGGCGAGATACCGATGGAGGATATCGGTTCCAGATTGAATGTTTTAAAACAGATTATAGCAATTGCATTGAAATGAGAACAGAGAAATATGCTGGCAAAGTTAAGAATTTCATTTCATCCCAATTCTCATCAAACCATCAATAGATTGTTCCCGCTGTGTCAATAAATCCTTATCAACAGGAACGCTATGATCCTGGAAAATTCAATCTTTGGTAGAAAACAGAGTTTGCATCACTTGGTCAGATAAAAACTTTTCTATACTTCTTACCCTAATAATTCTTCCTTCCTGGGTTAAAATCTGGTTAGGGGAAAATTGGAACAGCCTTCATCTATACGTGCCATAAACAGATGTTCTCCATGCTTAACAATTTGAAAAAAAAATTAAAGTTATATATTTATATAGATAGATTCCAAACAAAAAGTGATGATGATAGATGGCTTCCATTTGCAAAAAGTGTTTCCCTTCATATGTTTTTTCAGATGAATATATTTATATACATAAAAAAAATCTTAGACATCTTTTTACTCTTATTATTGTCACAAAAAGATTTATGAAATATTTACATAATATTTTTTCAGCATATAGAATTATATTTAATAATTAATTGGATTTGCCAAGTCTCTATCCTTCAGCAGACAAGTTGCTACCGATTATTTTATCATATAATTTATACTTCGTATTGTTTTATAACTTAGAATGAAAAACATAATTTAGGAAAACAAACATTTTGTCCGCATTATATATATATATATATATATATATATATATATATATAAAGTTTGGATCATCATTATTTCCCGACGCATCTCACTATTTTTAACCTGAAATGAATTCCCGCACTTGAACAGATAATCAATACTAAAACAAATAATAAAGCTGTTCCACCTAACGTTCCTACAGTTCTGTATAATATCTGGCACTCACAGAATTAAACAAGCCATCAAAATACTAAAAATGAAGAGACGGGAAATTATAAATCAGAGTAACTCCAATACCGGCACGTATGGCTGTCTTTTCTCGGGTAGTAACATTTCCTAAAATCGAGTTACCGTTACCATAAAGTCAAATCTACATGATAATAAAAGTTAGGATTAAAAAAAAGAAAGTGACGCTCATTCCCAAGCGTATGGTAAACTGTGCTGTTTAATGTCAACGTTTTATTCACTCCTAGAAGTCATTAAATTCATTGTTCTTTGGTATCTCGGTGAATAATAAACCTTATTTCAATAAACCAGCTCGTGTTCTCCCTCGTTACCATGGCGTTACTAGTAATGAATCATAAAATAAAATAAAAAGACATACGTTCATGAAACTTCATATCTTGTGTGAGCATGATGACGAATTTACTTTCTACTCCAGGATGGTGAGAGTTTCAGTAAATTTACAGTTAACTGGATTATGAGTTTGATATAGAGGATAAAATCATCAAAATTCCTCATTAACAAAATTAGTTTCAATAAACAAAAAAAAATCTTTATCGCTGTTTGATGTTTGGTTCATTTAAGATATAATTTATGTTCGGTTCTAATCCTTGTGAAGCTTCTAAAAGTTATTGAGGATTTTGGATTTTAAATTCTTTTATAATTATTTTTCTCCAAAATAAAGTTTATTCTGACTTTTGTTTTCTAATAAGTCTAAATGGAAAAGAAATTATTTTTCAATAGATCATTTACATAATATTTATGAAAAGAAAGCTGACGTGGTTTAGCTAATTGATGGGTAAGGTATAGTTAACGAAAAAATAAATAAGATTAAAATAGAGCGTAGGTTATTTGCTTATAAAATAAGAAATGTTTACAAGGAATATAACTGTAAATTCAATGAAATTTTAACAAGAAAATAATTCTTGTGACTAACTTCTGAGGATATACAATTTTTAAATAAAAGTATAAATATTAAAATCTTATTATTTCATGGATCAGACATCTTTAAGCTTTAAATTAATAATTTCTTAAATTCATCTATTAACTCTTTTCTGAATAAAATCATTTACTTTTCTACAAAGTCAAATATTATTTTTAAAACAACTTCTTAATTAGTAGTACTTTCATAATACTAATCATAATTTATCAAACCTTCATGTAATATTGAACGTGAAATATAGCGAGAATTATTGAAAAATTACAAAGTAATTTGAACTGTTCAACAGATAATATTTGTTTCAATAAGCATTTATTACTTTTTCGGCCAATTATTTAATATTCATTGATATTTAAAGGAAAGTTATTTTAGTATAAAATATTTACGTTTTTAGTATTCAAATATGTTTACTGAAATGTGGGATATTAAACTATATAATTGATATTAATTAATACATAAATTGTTTGTCATTCTCTTTCTGTATTTATATACATACATTTGTGAAAAATAAAGCATGATATTATTATGAAACATAAAAAGAAAGTACTAATTAAATACTACAACTCCACTTCAATTCTCAAAAGGAATTAATTTACAAATCCACTTCAATTCTCAAAAGGAAAGTTCTTGCATTATTCTAATAAAAATTCATACTCATATTGAATAATTTAATCTAAAATATTATAGAAAACAATAATGAAAAGGAAATACGTTATTGTTTTTTAATAGAAATGCATAAAACCATTTGTCACCCAACTTAGAACTACTTTGAAAAAGCAGAGAAAACTATAGGAACTTTATTGTAAGCAACTTTAAAAACACAATGAGTTTCTAAATTATGAAGCTTCCCACGTCTTAACCCAGACTATCTTCTCTTAATACCAGACTTCATGGAGATATCAATCAATGGAGATCTAGCACCATCGAAGTCACTACTAGTTTAAAAAAGTCTACAATAATTATGAGAGTTTTTAACAGCCTCGTTTTCGACTTGAAGCAGTATATCACGAGACATTTTTAAGGCTTATTCTGTGTACCTTACTCATATCGGGTGTCTTTTGGCTACCTTGCCCGACTCCCATCACTTTTTTTTTGGCATCACAGTTTTCCGCTCCGTTAAGCCATTAAAGTCTCTGTCGGGATGACTTACGGTTGTAATTTGGTGCTCCAGTACCCCATAAAACCGTCATGAATTAGACATCAATGGCTAAAACCATATCCAACACCGGGTATTAAAACGTGCTTTCCCTGAAAAAAACTTGTGGTTTCTTTTGGAAAACAAGATGATTAAGGAACATGATTAAAATCGTTTGACTTTCAGAAAAATTTCCTTACTGAAATAAATACGTGTACATCTGGATGAGTCCTGTTTCCCATCACGTGTCCAGAATAGAATACTCTTGGGAAGGCTTTCCAGCCATGATGATTTTCAAATTGCACAGGTTATTATACACTCTGCATTTTAATAAAGGATGAGTAAATACACTCTTACATTATTGGTAGAATTTTCAAATGCTACTAATATAGAATCATATGAATTTTTCTCAACCGAAATTTGTCTGCTATGACCTATTTTAAGGCATTTTTTCTTGGAAATTCTGTTATTAAATTCTCTACAAAATGTTTATGCTTTAACTACTACGTTCATTGAAAAAAGTATGGTGGATAAATAATAATGAACTTGTAGGAACACGGAAAAATAGTTATTGAAATTTTGAGCATGATTTTAATAAATACCACGTTAATTATCATTCATTAAGGTTGCGTTATCTGTGATATAGAATACTGGAAAACTAGAAGGAAAAATGAAGAACTAAGCATAATGATATATTAAAATTTATGTTGTAAAAATTGTATTGTTCCTGGAATTAGTGTAATTCTTTATTAAAATTATTTCCGATCAAAACAAATTCATAATTTTTTCAGTAACTATAAAATCTTATTATTGTTATTTTAAAAATTCAACATTCTCCAAGACTCGATGTTATAAACTAATGTTTAAACTGAAAAGATTTATTTATAGTGTAACTTTCAGATTTTTTCTAGATCACTTTTACAGGTCATATCAATTTTTTTTTCTTTCCTTCTCATTCTCTTTTCTTTTGTTGTGTTAGATAATTGAAATGTTAGTCTTTTATATTATTGAACAAAAATTCAGCAATTTCAACGTTTATCAGCATTTATTTTTGAATCAGAAAGGGCAATATTCGTAAAAGATGTTTTAATGTTGAAAATGTGATGTAGCCTTTTCTTCTTTTTAAGTCAAAACAATCTAATTTTTTTCATTTTCAGTGATAAGATTCTATAGACTCATGTAATAAAAGAATAAATTCACTTAAAATTTGTAAAATAAAAAAAATGTTAATAGGATTTTTTAAATGTTTCTCAAGTTCATATACATTTTGATTCTGAAAATACACAGAACAGAATCAAAATTTCGTGGAATGACTCAGTTTTAAGTAAGCGTAGCACTGTTTAGAGCTAAAATATCTTATACGCTCATTATTTATAATAATATTTCCATTTAATATATATTTATATATATATGTATATAGCTTATTAAAATAACTTTGTATTATCGTAAAAAGGGAATTAAAACTTGGATAAAATTGCTCACTTATAAACATGAAAATCACTATTTGTTTTACAATAATGCAAAATTTCTGTTTTCACTAACTATTTCAGTAGTTTGAACAATAGTTGCTTCATATTTTAACAATTTTCATTCTATAATCAAAATTTGATGTAATTTTTTTGCTTGCAATATCTTTTCAATTTATTAAATTCATTTGAATCTATTGACATAATCTGATATTTTTTAATATAAAAATTAATAAATTGCAATGATTTTTAGTAAGAATCTCATTTCTAATGCAATGTAAGATATTTCTTTCATTTACATATATTAATTTAATTAATTTCATTCAGAAACTATATTTGAAATGATGTTTAATTAAATATAAATTTATACATACACGTATCCCACAAATTAAAGTCATTAATTCACTTTCAACGCTGAAAGTAATTATGAAAGTATCATTTAAATGAATGAGCCTCAGTAATTAAACCATATATAGTAAATCTTATAATAGACTACTGCAGAATCATTGAGAAATAATGCAGTTATCATGTATATTTCTATTATAAACACACTTATTTATATTAATAGTTCATTCTATTGGTTTCACATTTTATTTTGCTAATATTTTTTAGATGTTATATAATCACATCTAAACTGGGTCTCCCTTCTAAACCAGTTTACCAGCATTCAGGGTGTAATTATTTAAGCTAATTATAAATAAGATATTAATCTGTTATTAACATAAAAAGTTTATGCTGAATGCAATAACATTCATAATAATTTATTAACATCGTTTGACAAATTAAAAAACAATCCTTTTGATTTTGTACTTTCTAATAAATTCATATTTTTAACAAGATGAGTTCACTACTCACGAAATTCACTGGGGATGTAACACAATTGTATAGTGAAATTAACCAATAAATATCATTTTATTCTAGAAATTATGAAAAAATTATTAGTCCTCAATATCTTTATTTCTGAGAATGAGTTTCCATTAGAAGATTAATTATATTAATAAATTTATAAAATTGAAGTAATCATATCATAAACTAAAATATTATAGGCCACGGCGGCTAGGTTGTTTAGGGCGTCATTCTCGTTACCAAAAGGTGGTGAGTTCGAATCCCTGCTTAGCTAAAGATGCATCGTGTTCCCTCATGGTGATTGGTACACGTAAAATATGTCAGGTCGCAATGTCCTCAATGTTCCCATTACAAATTAATACATCTGGGGGTGGTTGGAGCCAGGCTTTGGGTCTTCACTGGTTTCAATCTCTAAATTGGAAGCTTCAGATGGAGCTGCCATCTATGAGCCAAAAGTCGTACCTCCACCTTCATATGAGGGTGCTCAATTCAAATACAAAAGGCGCTCTCTCTGACTTCATTCGCCTAGTCTCGGACGGGCGGGCTTGGCGTCGCCAAGTGTCATCAGAAACTACAACTAAAATAATGGTACATTATTATAGTTTATGACATTTTTTTAGCTTATGACATTATCTTATTAATTAAAGAGCTTAATATTATTAATTAAAGTTTATGATTGATCTTATTAATTAGTTCTTATTAACTAAAGAACCCTTTAATTAATACAGGTTCTTTTTAATTAAAACCATAGATATAATACTTCCTTAATTCTGATTATAAATTAGCATTTGTATATATATTAAAATAGCCTAATAATCTTATTACATAGAATTTCCGATGATAAATTTTGCATTATTTTTTAGTGATATGCAGGTCAAAACTATTTTTGCATTCAATATATCAATAATTATATTTTAAATTATACTTAAGCTATTAGTATAAACGCATTATTTTTTGGTCACAAACACAACAAATATTATTATTCTACTTTCCAGTTATTTATAAAAAATGCTTTCTTATGCGTACAAATCATTCTAAGATATTGGCCAGAAAATTTATTAATTGTAAGGATTATATAAATATAGTCCTTTTACGTATATTTTAACAGGTCAACTTTTCTGACTCAAAACACAAAAAAAGTATCTCTTTTTTACATATTTCGAATATTGAATAAAATATTATTTAAAAATAAAAATATTTGTAAATGTATAATGAATAATTAATATATTCTGAAAAAATTTGATTGTTTGATTGTGTTTTTAAATAATTCTGGTTGATATTTCAAAAGCTTAAATAATGGATATCCTACAAGAATAATGTTACTAGAAAATAGTGATTTTAAATATATTTTATTTTTCGCGTTCTGTATCCTATGAATACATATCGCCTGGTTGTGAAGTTATCCCCATCTATCTTCGGAAAAAGACAGCAATCCGTCTTTGTAAAACACGGATAACCATCATACACCTTAAAATATATTTCTAAAACTTCACGCTAAATTCCACTTATTCAATCTTTTTATTAGCAGAAAAATGTTTCAAGTTTTATAGCGTTCCACGAGACACGAAATTCAATATAGCTTTGAAGTGAAACGAGTTTTACGTCGCCCAGAATATGTCAGTTTTCTAATTTATCGTTCATCAACTTTCCAACAAATTGAAACATTCGCCACCGTCCATTCATAGCCTGCTAAGGAAAACAAAATGTGAAACCTTTCTCTCTCGTGTCATGTGCTTTGTTCGCGTACACTCCTTCTCTAGTCAAATACTTTTCAAACATCCCTTATACATGCTTTTAATGAAGCGTTGTGTGTGACAGTGGCCAGCGTTTAATGACGCGAAGGGTCTGTTTCAAAGAGAAAACGTCTTTGTTAAGACCATGAAACATTGTATTTAATGTCTTGATAAACTTGTCGAGAAGTTTTAAGTAACGAGCTTCATTTACTGCGGAGACGACGTGGCCTCAACTTGTTGGTTACGATTCTGTGTTCAACTTAAGGGAGGTTTGTATTTAAGAATATTTTTAGAAATTGGCGGCACACATGTAGTCTTGCCTTTTATGAAGTAAAATTATTTATTCTTACATTGTGTGTGAGTATATGAATGCGTCTACCTTAAAATGAAGTAGATGACATGTTATTTTGTTAATATAATATGTGATTATTTTCTTTTAAATAACTTTTCTTGGGAGATTTCTGTTATTATATCATCCAATTTTATTGAAACCAGGCATTGTGTTCATTTTAAAATCAAATTTTGTATATTTTTGTCGACAATTAATTTTAAAAAATGGAAGTACAACAATGTTAATCAATACTTCTTTATATTTTAAAACTGTTATTAAAATGTATATTTATTTACAGTAATATATGAATAGCTATTTTAAGTAAATAACGGTATGATTTTAAAATAATGTAAAATTTTAATTTTAAAAATGGGCAAATTTTTGCTATGAAAAATAATTTTCTCACTTATGATACGTAAAATTACGTCTTTGAAAAATTCATGCTAAAATGCATTCTAGCATTTTTAACTGCAATAAGGTAAATTTTTTCATGTTTTCCTACCTAAAAATCTTTTTATATAAACATCGTTTATTAATTTATCAGGTTTTTGAAATATTCATGAATGCTATATTTTAAAACATTTGACCCTGTTAATTTATTTTGCAAGATATTTTCATCGAATAATTAACATTCTTTCTACCAAATATATAAATATTTATCAAAATAACTTTTGTGTAAGTAATAGTATTTTAATTTGTATATTTAAAATGTAATTAATGATGGAATTAGAAATGAAATATATTTTTAATATATTTCGTTATCATTGTGTGCAATTTTCACTTACAATTAAAATAACAATCATGCTGACTGACGGTTGACGGAATTAAGTATCAAAAATAAATTAGGAAAAGTATTAAAGCAGTCCAGGATAAATTTCAAATAAACATAAAAAAAAGAAAAGAAAAAAAAACCCTTTGTATCTTATAATTTATATTCTATCGATAGTACTTTTTTATTTATGAAAAGTTCAAACAGCTTCTCGAATACGTTTTTCAGGATTTTTAAATTTTTTTCCCAATAATAGGATTATTAATAACTATATAAGTATCAAATCATGTGTCCACTTATTTGCTATTATCTCTTTGAACTGTTTTGTTTACACATGAACATTTAAACAAACCACTTATTGAATTAAACTTCAGTTTTTACCAAGGTATCATAGATTTTGTCTTGAGCTGCAATTATTAGTATTCATGCTTTTAGTTTTCTTTATGAAAATTTCATTTACTCTAAATCAATAGCCAAGTGTTTTTTTAACGAAAAAATAATAGCTATATATAAGTGTCCTGTATTATTTTATTCACAAACTATTTTTCTGAAATAACTTAACAACTTGAATGTGTTCATTATTATCGAACTACTGTTTAATTATGAGCTATTTGTGACATACTTGCTTGAAATACAGGGAAAATCAAAAATATTTATAAAACTGGTAAACACGTGATAATTTCTTTCGGAATTTTTTAGATGGATGTTCTTTCAGATGTGAACCAAAGCGCTTTGCATGGAAGAATAATAACTTTTCCGCATGGACACTTACAGCCCAGATGAAATATGACTCTCTCAGTGTTATAATGGCACTTTTTTTAATTTTCCTCAATCAGTGGTCAAACATGGCGGGGAGACTCACCACATTTCCAAAGAGTGGCTGGAGAAAAGTTCACGGCTTCGAATTCAGAATCAACAGTGGGGGCAGAACGTCATTAAGAATGGCCGTTAATATTCATTACGAGACGCCGAATTATTCAACTCATTTACATAATTCCGTCTTCGTAAATGCATCCCGCTCACCTTAAAACGGCCACCTCTTTTCCCAGATATAGGCTCTTTCAAGTCTTATCAGTCTGGTGTGGTATTACATCTTTTGTAAATTGGGACACCACCACCCCCTC
>JAPDSC010005962.1:0-18499 GCA_026290005.1 Latrodectus geometricus
TTGCATCAAGCGCTGCACAATTACCTCACATACCTAAATTATGGCACCTTGTCACTTGTCTTAAATTATGGCACAAATACCTAGTTTTCACAATTCACATCGCATTCAAGCTTAAATTTTGAAAATCCCAATCTCACACTATTTATGGTTTCAATAAGAAAATTTCAATTCTTGTGTTTCCATTAATCGAGCAGTTGCAATCACCTTATAAAAAATCATCAATTTGAATGCAATTTAGCATGGGAGACAATTGGGCAATAAAACTAAAGTAATAACATAAATAAGATGTTTTTATGAAAACTCAAGTTTCTATAATTTACAAGTAAACCTAAATACACATATGTAAATTATTCCCACACTTTACTTAACAAATTACATTCGATTACAATTATAACTGAATAACATCATCATCCATGGCATGACAGCTAGGATGTGCCCAGGCCTTCTGAACAAGATGCTCCAAACTATCTCTACTAGCAGCTAAACTCTTCTAATTCTTTATTCTGAGGACCAAAAAGTTTTCTAATTGCCTCTAGACATTGGAGTTTAGGCCCTTTTCTTCTTCTGGTGCTAAATAGTCTAGATGAAAAGGTTTCTTTTAGTGTATCACTCCTCAAGCAAATGACATGTCCAACCAACTTGAGTAGGCTTAATTTACTATAGTGAACAACACTTTGCTCTTTGAATATTAGATATAGCTTGGTATTACATGTTCTATGCCAGATACCCTTTTCTTGAATTTTACTAAAAATACTGCTCAGGATCTTGTGTTCAAAGGAGCCCAGCAAACTTTCCAACACATAGTCAGCACATGATGAGTAAAGGTCTTATAAGGTGATAGCTTTGTTATTATAAATAAAAAGAGGAATCGTAGTAAATGTTTTAACCCATAAAAAGCTTTTTTACTGCAACCATAAATCTTTTTATCTCTGGAAAAATCCCATTGGTCATGTTAAACAAAGATTCTAGACAAAGAAGTTCTTCAACTCTCTCTCTCTCTGTTTTAAATTTGAAAATTCTAATTGAAAGGTGATTAGGGGTGAAAGCATTTTTTGTAAAAAGCGTATATTTACTTTTATCCTGATTAATACCAAGGCTGACTAGTTTTGCTTCCTTTTCTTTAAAAATCTCTATTGAATCTTTTGCTTCTAGTCACTTGTGTTATGTCATCTGCAAATGCCAACACAAATACAGTTTTTATAAAGATGTTGCCCCATGTTTACTCCATATTTCCAGATGACCACTTCAAATGCAATTTTAAATGAAAGACATGAAAGGACATCTCTTTGTCTTACTTTTTTTTTTTTTGCAAAAGAAAATCTCTTGAAAGATGGCTTTGAATTAGAACTGTTGTTAAATTGAATGTTATTTTGATCCCTTTTATTAATTTTGCGAGAATATCAAAAACATACATAACTCTAAATACTGTATTTTCCTATATGTAATCCGCAGTGACGTATTATCCGTAAAACCTTTTTTTTGAGTAAAAGGAAAAAAAACATAGCATAATCCGTAGAGTCATATATGTGGGAATTTTTTTTGCGAAAAGTTTAAATATGTACTGCTGATAATATGGATGTCACATAAAATTAAAAAAATGCACATTAAGATTAAAAATATAATAAATTGTGCAGAAAAAAAGCATTGATTGTGAAAGAGACCTGTCTGGATCAACCTCATCACAAAGCGCAATAAATTTGTGATGAAAGCATGAGATCGATAACTTCAAGAAGATTCTTGTAAAACACATCGATATTTAGCTTCTAATAACTTTTAAAACGATGTTAGACATATTAAAAAATATATATATTTGCTTTGTTATTATTTAAATGAAAGAAATGGATTATTTACAAATTGCATATTTATACATTTTTCTTTAATACTGCGCATCTTTGTTTTTCATTTCACATTAACACATTTATTGCCATTTTTTAAAAAATTTGCTTTCACTATAGCTTTTAATTAAAAATCTTCTGTATAACTTAGAAATTTTCACTTCCATATGACGATATACAAATTTGAATATTTTCAAAACAAAACAGCTCACGTCAAGACAAATTGCGAAATGATGTTAGTGAACACAACTGTAATATCTTTATGAGAAACCAAATTCATTTATAATGTAATTGGCCAAAGCTTAACTCAGGTGTGTTTTTGTACCACATGTTACTTATTTTATGAAACATAAAGTGTTTCTTGTAAGCTTTTCTGGTGGAGAATGTTTTTTATCCAATAATCCGGAGTGGCGTACAATACACACAACAAAATTCGAAACTTTTAAAACACATAATCCACGGATTATATACAGAAAAATACGATAATTTGTTGATGAAAACACATGATCCTTTGTAGTCTATAAACAAGTATTGTAAATCGATATTAAATTAATGAGCCTTATCCATGATTTGCCTAAGGCCAAATATACAGTAAATTTGCCTCTACAAAATCCCCATCAATAGTTACTAACAATGTTATTTGCAAAAGAAACAAATCTCTTATAGAATAATTTAGTAGTGGCAAATACAAAGCGAATTTATTTCTCTATAGCTTCCATAGGCGATTATTTTTTTATGAATTAAGATATAAAATAATTGCAGGCCAATCCACTGGCATTTTTTCGGCAAAACAAGCATTCTTAATAATATTACAGAAAAAATCTATTGTTTTCTCTTCTCATTTTTTTTTAAAATTCTGCCTAAATGGGACTAATTCCAGCCCCTTTTTAATCATTAAGATCTTTGACAGTATAAATTGTTTCTTGTAAATCTAGAGGTGCAGATTACCTGGAATCTGCAAGTCTTTCTTCTTGCATAAAATCATAAAAAATAGAGTTATTACTTTTTAATGAGTTTTCAAAGAGCTCTGCTCATCTTTCTATAAGTTGTGAGCTTTCACTGAGGATACCACTTGTCATATTTCTGCAAATATTGATTTAGAGTTTAAAGTATCATTGACAATAGCTGACCATCTGATAAAATACTCAGCACTTGTTAGTTTTCTTCAGATGTTCAACATCTTTAAATCTATATTCCTCGAAAGTGTTTTTCTTAACCATAATAATCTTTTAATTTTTTCGAGACCTATTGTACTTTTCTAACATATTTCTAGCACAGTATTGGAGAGTTTCTTTATATGCCTCAAGCTCTTGCTCATTCTCTCTTCACTTACACTCTTCATTGAATAGATCTTTACACTTTCTCATAGCCCTACAGTCGAGAGCTACACTTGCAACATTAGAGATAGTTGTTTTAAACTTGAAACATGTCTTCTAATTCAGTGGTGCCAACTTTATTTTCTGGTATGCTTCTTTATAATTTTCAGTCACTTATTGCCCTTTAAGTTTATCACAAACTTTTGAAACTTCTTAAACCTTATTTTATTAACATTGGAGATTTTTCTTCCATTCTAACTCAAACTAAATAGTGGTCAGAATTGATATTAGTCCCCAAACTGTTCCAACATTAATCAAACTTGTAAAATATCCAGAATCAATAAGAACATGATTGAAACTAGCTTCATCTGATATGCTTTTTCAAAATAAGCTTATATATATTTTATTGCTCACAGTAGGTGTTGTAATCACAAGGCTATGTGCAACAGCAAAATCAACAAGACATGCAGATTCATTATGTGCACAACGTACACCAATAGTTTGTTTGAATTCCTTCTCCCTACTAGTTTTAACACATTAAAGTCACTCAGAAAAAGTTTAATTTCATTGTGTGGGAAAATTCACAAATAGTCTTAGAACTCCTTGAATATATAGATAGTTCCTTGAGTTTATAGATCTTTGAATCCCTGTGCACTGAAAGGCATAAATAAAAACACCTTGCCAGTATATTGGAAAACAAATCCAAAAGCTTGAGTAACAGGAAACTTATTTAAAGATTGAATTTTAAATTGTTTTATGCCAAGCATTGAGCGTTATTTAAGGCAGAAAAATTTGAGCTCTAAGGTGATATTGCTATTAGATAATGCTCCATGCAATCCACAAGATTTTATTCATCCCAACGTCAGAATAGTGTTTTTACCACCTAACACTACTTTGTTGCTCCAATCATTGGATCAAGGTATTATTTATACCTTTAAAACGTGTTATATAAGAAAATCTTTAGAGTGGAATTTAGATGTAATCCATTTGGAATCAATTAGCGTAATGGAAGCTTGGAAGAAATTTTCATTCAAGCACTGTATAGAAATCACATAATTTTCGTTGGAGGAAATAAAAACACCAACCTTAAATGCGTGTTGGAAGAAGATATGGCCCTCTTCAGTTGAAACAGAAAACACGCGTGAAATATAGGAAAATGAAATTGGTGTCATATTAGAAGTCGCTAAATCAATAAGAGGCGAAGGTTTTGTGGATATGCCTACTGAAGACATTCAAGATTTATTAGTGGAAGAAGAAGTTGATGATGCGGATTTGATGGAAATGGCACCCTTGTATACATATCAAATCGATTTTTAGGACGATAGCTCTGATGAAGATTGTGCAGTTAAGAATTTAGCATTAAAAAAAATTACAAGAAGGCCTATGCTTAGCAGAAAATCTCAAGTCATTTTTCTTGAATACAGACCCTTCCACGGAAAGAAGTTGAAAATTCAAAAGGGAGCTGCAAAACTGTTTAGCTCTATACTGCGAAACAACTTAGTAAGAATCAGCAATCAAAGTTTAATTAAAGATTTTTTTAAGAGGGGAAAACAAGCAAAAATTTTAAATACAAAAAAAAGTTCTGAAAGTGAAGGTGATATTGTTCCACCAAAAATAGTTCTCGGTTGATTATACTTAGCAGTGATGTCGAATAAATTCATTAAATTAGGGTTGCGTTAGATTAAAATATTTTTTACATATTCTGTGTTGTATATACATTTATTATTTAATAAAAATTAAGTTATTTATGTCGAATTAAAAAAATATTTGTTTTTAATAAGTTTTTGGAACGTAACCCCCTTTATGTACTAGTTATGGGTCTCGTACACAGCACAGCATTTTCTAGGAACCTAACTACTGTGTTATAGGAGGGTTACCTGTATAATGCATATAGTAAATGTACTCATGTAATCATCCCTTGCAGAAAAATTAATGAAAATGTTTTTAAAAAAATGCAAATTTGATTTATTACTATTCATACTTTTTACTTGTTACACACAATTATTAAAATTCAAATTTTTCAATTTGATGCACATAACAAAATATAACTTTAAGCACTTAAATAAAAGAAATAAAACACACAGGGAAAGTTTCAATGGTTATTAAAACTCCAAACAAATTTTGCAAATGCACACATTAAGTTATTTTATAAAATTGAAAGAATCCCTTCTGAAACAATAATCCAGAGGTTTGCTTGACACTTGTGCCAGCTTGTAGGATTTAGAATTATTGTCCCCTTTTAAGGGAACTTCTTAACACAAAATACTGCATTTCTTACAATGAATAAAATAATGCAAATTCACATTAAGTGAGGTATAATCTTGTAAATATCAATAGAAATTTAAAATGAAATTAGAAAAAAATTAAAAATTTTATTCAGATGTCAAATCTTTTATAATTTATATACTAAGCTTTAATGAAATATTTATTATTACATTTTTACATACAGAATGTATTTTTGATAATTTTTTTAAATATTGGCATGGATTAAAGACTTAAACTGTTTTAAATACTGACATTTTAGTAAACTTCTTGAATTGAGAATTTAATAGCATTTAACTTCTCCAATTAATCAATCCATATATACCAGGGGTGGCCAAACTTTTAGGATCTGGGGTCTACTCCACATTTAAAAAATCGAAGGCGGTCTACAAATGGCAGAGCTAAATTAATGTACATATTTATTTTCGGTAACAAGAATAAAATGGTAAATTATGTAATTTTTCTAAGAAAAACTTAATATTAATATTTAGAAAATAAAAATTTACTGACGATAATAATCAAAGTATTCATATATCAAAAACTGACCATCCTATTCACTTCATTTAGTTGAAATTTGGCACTGTATATCTGCGACAAGTTTATCATATTGTTGCTGGTAGGATTTTTATTTTAAATAATTCATTGATTCTATGTCATAAGTCATAAATTAAATTGTTAATATCCAAGGTCATTATCGGGATGGTTGCGTGGGCTACCTAAAATGTCTTCGCAGTCTACCAGTCGACAGTGGTAGACGTCTTGGCCACCCCTGATATATTCATATAGTAGAATAATTGCAAAATATTAAATGATTTTTATGCTTTAGGTTTTTCAAATACAACAATCAATAGCATATTCTAGAGCTTAAACCTAGATGTTTTTAATGGATTCAAAATGAATCCACATAATAATATTATTTTAAATGATTATTTTCAATTTATTTTTACCTATCTGTAATATTGAAAGCTTATTCAAAGACTCGTTTATATCCTGTTTATTCATTAACCTTATATATTATTGAATAAATTCATAAAATATCTGGATAATATCTACCTGTAACAGAGAGTAACGATGAGTGCTATATGTGATGCTTTTACTAAAAAAATTTGCTAGGAGATAATATACGTTAAATTGAGAATACCCATGGCTTAAAGAAACAATCTGATTATACTGTATGTCTTTGTGTGAGTTTGGCATTATTTCTGATTTTCTTGCCAAACAAAATTATGCTATTGTAATTTTAAATATCACTATTTGCAATATTTCGTTTTATTTACCTTGATAAGACTTAAGTAACAAAATGCTAGAAAATTAACTAGATTTTATTAGAAAATATAATAAAACTAAATATGAAGTAACTAAAAAATGTTATTTATAATTGATTAATTATGTGTAAACAGTAAATTTCTTATAATATTTCATTTTAATTAAAAAAAAAAGCAGTGGTATACATCTTCAAAAAGTATCTTATTTAGAATTAACTACATAGGGGTCAGTCAGCAACTAGTAATAAACCTAAATCAATGTGAATAACATTGGCTTTAATATTTAATGTTTGATTAATCAATGACTTATAGCCTGAAAAATCATCCTATGTAATGCTATTAGGTAAAATCAACAACTTCAATGTGAAGATAAATTTCACTTAAATAAATAATATCAATTTTTACAATATGTTTATAATTGAGCAATGGTACATAACCTTTAAGAAAAATATCCTATGCAGTGCTATTGGGTAGGAACAACCAAGCATTAATACTAAATCAGCAATGTGAATAACATCCTTTCTTATAATTTATTTATAATCAATCAGTATAAAATATAAATTTTTAAAATAATGTCTTACTTAACACATAGTATATAAAATAAAAGTATAAAATGCTTAGTATATAAAATAAAACATTTAGATTAAAACATAAAAAAATTAATGCAATCTTATGATTTATGGTTATTTTTATAAGAGAAATAAGCATGTTCATGCTCCAAATTAAGAATTTAATTATTTTATTTCTCATTTGAAAGATATAAATATAAAGAAATCTAAAATTTAAAATTAATAATGTTCTTTTTCAAATTTTAAGGTTGAAATTAAAGTTATAATAGAAACAGATCTTAAATACTATATTTTTCAGTAAATAATTTGCAGCGGGGTATTATCCCCAAGACCTATTTTTTAGTGAAAAGGAAAAAAAGCGTCACATAATCTGCAGCAATTATTTTTGGCGAATAGTCTAAAATACGTACTGCTGATAATATGCGTGTCACATAAAAAAAATACACAGTATGATTAAAAATATAATAAATTGTACAGGGAAAAAAAAAGGATTTATTATGAAAAAGATCTGTCTGGATCCATCTCATCGCATTTTGCGATGAGATGGATCCAGACTTGAAAACTTGAGATGTATGCACAAGATCGATAATTTCGAGAAGATTCTGGTAAAATTTATCGGTATTTAGCTTCTAACAATTTTTAAAACAATGTTAGGCATATTTGAAAAAAATATATATTTGCTTCGTTAATATTTAAATTAAAGAAATGGATTATTTACAAACTGTGTATTTTATACAGTTTTCTTTTATATCTCACGTGCTTAGTTTTTCACTTCATATAAATACATTTGTCACCATTTTTTCTTATTTGCTTTTGCTATAGCTTTTAAATTTAAAATCTGCTGTGTGACTTATAAGTTTTTGCTTCCATATGACGGTATAGGAATTTAAATATTTTCAAAAGGAAACAGCTCACGTCAAGACAAATTGCGAAATGATATTAACCACATGCTGCTGTCATATCTTTGAAAAATTTCTTGTAACCTTTTCTGATGGAGAATGTTCTTTTTTATCAGATTATCTGTGGTGGTGTATAATATGCACAATGAAATTCGGAACTTTTTTAACACATAATATGCGGATTACATACAGGAAAATACGGCACATTCCATTTCTAATTATACCATCTAAAAACTGAATTTCAAACTAACAAACTATAATTAAAACTTTACAAAACTTGATTTTAATATAATAGATCTATATCCCATCAGATTAAAGAGCTATCATTATTGTAATTAACTTCCATGCATATAAAATTCACACAGATGAAAATTCATTATGCTAAGGAATTCATTTTTGCAAAGAAATTGGTTGATCTACACCTGCACAATGTAGTAGCATTCAAGCAAATATTTTTATCCAAAGCTTTTATAACTGACATTACATTGGCATCTTTTTTGTTTATTTTTTTCACTTTTTGTGATTAAAAAATGGTGCAAAACTTGACTTTATTGTTATATCATAGTTTTTTTAAATAATTAAGTTAGATACGTTTTTTTTATTTGAATTAAACACATATATAATTTATTATTAAATAAATAAAAATTATTTAAATATTTTTTAAATAAATAAATACAGGGGTCGGAGTACAGAAATTTTTTTTTCAGGACACTATTTTCAAGAAATATCAGGACATTTTTCAGGACATATTTCAATAATTAAAGAAAACCAATGTTACTTTTAGTAAAGTTCCCAACGTTCTATTTTGAATTCGTAATCCGATAATGGTAAATCAGAGTGCATAGGTTCGGGTGAAATAATTGAGAAGAAAATTACAGATGCTAATTTTAATTTATTTTTCTAGAGCATCACAACACAAAACAAGCATTTGAAATCAATCACATGGCATGAGAAGCCGATAGATATATTTTTGAGACTGGCGTCTCTTACACACATAATTAACTAATGAAGCTGGCTAAAGTAGCCCAAACAATTAACTATTCGTAAATAATGAGACTGATGTCTCCAATAATATATCCCTTATATAAGATGGCTTAAGAAGCCTAAACAAATTGATTATTATGAGACTGACGTCTCCAAATCATAACGATCCCCGATGGCTTAGGACACCCAAAACAGAAATTGCAAGTTCCAGAGACATGTACACTCTGTAATCATTCCGCCAACCTTTTCTAATGGTCTCGAAGAGGAGGGGAGGAAGGTGTGGCCGGATGTTGTGTCTAAGTGCTTTCGATTCTCACACTTTTATATATTAATTTCAGTTTTATGCATAAAACATATTTTAGAAAGGAATAAACTATTTAATAAATTCTGAGTTTTTTTAATTTTTAATACAACAATATGAAAAATAATACAGAAATTTAAACTTTTTATACTGAACATTTTCTGAAAATTAATAAGTTACATGATAAATGCTTTAAATTAACAGTTAATTTATGTATAATTGAATAATTTTCATTTTGAACTGGATGCATTAGCATTTAATTCCAATAACTTAATACTGCACTTTTTTAATTTATCATTCACAGATGCAATCTCTGCATTAGCAACAGACAGCATCATTTGTCCAACTTTCACATCACTCATATTATCATCACTGATAGCACATGCTATTTTTTTAGTTGCATCATCAAAAAGTTTTTGAGCTACACACTGATTATCAAGCAAATTTTTCTTTTCTTCCTCAAGTTCATTTATTTTTTCTAATAGGTGCGATTGTTTAAACTTTTTTTCACTAGTAGCTTCTACATCTTCCTCGTCCTTTCTTTTGTCCAATTTTGGACCTTGCGCCATAAAATACAACCCAACAACAACAACGTCCCTTCTTTTCTTCTCTAATTCTGTTACATCTTTTGATTTTTCCATATATGATGCATATTCTGCATGAGATTTCTGAATGTAATGCATCATTTCTTTGGTATATGGAATGGAAGAAACAGAATTGCCATGCATTCGAATAACATCATGACAAATCCGTAAACTTTGAACGGTTAATTCCGATAAAGAAGCTCTCTCCTTTGTCACAACATAATTGTTAGTTGAAAACCTTCTTTCTGGTTGGGAATTTACATTCATTAACGACAAACATGCTTTAACCACTCTAGAAAGAGTAGGATATTTTATATAACCACCAGCATCTTTTATATTGAAAACCGCATTCCAATATTTACAGATATTTTGATCATTATCATAATCATTCACAATCAAAGTCACATCTTCACACATGTAAAGAATCCACTCTTCATTCATCTTATCAAAATCTGAAGAAGTTTTATTCACATGAGGAATATGTTGAATTAATCTGCTACATGAACTCCTAGACTCTTCCTTTTTTTCTATTATAAGGAGACAAACACTGGAGATCTTTGAGTAAAGGATTTGTTATAGGAAGTTTTTGAAGCAAATGCTTTGAAGTTGCTATGTAGCAGCTTCTAATACTTTGTAGAAATGTTGTTTTATCAGTAAGTTCTTCCAGCATTGCTTTTGCACCATGACCT
Organism: Latrodectus geometricus; assembly: GCA_026290005.1. NCBI lineage: Eukaryota > Metazoa > Arthropoda > Arachnida > Araneae > Theridiidae > Latrodectus > Latrodectus geometricus. The sequence continues at coordinate 10,705 of JAPDSC010005962.1, forward strand.
ACTTCAATCTTGTTTAAATTTAACCAATTTTTTCCTGAATCAACATTAATTTGTAGCAACTTTACTCCATTTTTTTCACTGATTTCTTCTGGGTTTAAAAATTTAAACATAATACTGCGAACAAGTTCATTTAACTTACTGTACATCACATGTACTAAAGGTTCGACTTTTTGCATTAGAAGTAAATAAGGTTCAAAAGTTTTACAAAAAAATGAAACAAAATGCAGATATGCCAGAGTCTTAGGGTCTTTCAAATGTTTTATAATCCAAAGATGTCTATCAGAAAGAGGAGATTTTGACTCTTTAGGTATTTTAACAATGAAATATTCCTTTAGAACATCATATTGCTCAACAATTCTCTCACAAACTGAGCCCAAAGTTAACCAACGGCTCTCAACATGACGAAGGAAACTATGTCTAGCTAAAGTTTCTTCCAGTATTTCTAACTGTAAGGAATGATAATCTTCCCTTCTTGCAGGAGATAGCTTGAAAAACTGATGAATATCTATAGCAAATCCATCAATATTACAATCAATTTTATCAATACCCTTACGCAGTGCTCCATGGATTATGTGTAAGCAACATGTACCCAAATCAATTAGTACTGGTAAACTTTGCTTACTCAGTTCACTATTTATTTGCTTTAAAACAGCTAAATTAACTCTTGGTCCATCCATTGACAACTGCATTAATTTTTCTAAATTCAAACCATTATTTTGAATAAAACTTAATAAAATTTTTACAATTTTATTGGCTTCAGCATGCCCTAAAAAATGTGATTCGAGGTAACAAATGACATTTTTACCTTGTTTATCAGACCAATATGAGATGTAAATATCCAACTGTTTCTTTATTTGTTTTGTAGTAGTTTCATCGAAAAGTAAAACAAAATATGAAGTGCCGATATCCCAAAACAAAAGAGTTTTGAAATACGGACCTAATCCAAAATTAATCATATACCTTACATTTTTGTCAGATAATTTGAGATTTTTTGCTATGGAGGAATCATCAAAAATTTCTCCGTAAATGTTAGCTAAATCATTCAAAGATGAAAAAGAATAATTAGTTTTTATTGCCACTAAAACTAAAATGGTTTCAGCTTTAATGGTTTTCTCTGATGTCGTTTTGGGGAGCCATGATTTGTTATTCACTACTACAGTCGATGTCGAGGATTCAGATGAAGTTGATGACTTGATAGTAAATAGTGTTTGATTCTTGTGACAGTTCACAGCTTTTTTGTGTTTTAATCGATCTGCATGCGCAAGCACTTGTCTAAAACCCATATTTGAAACACTGAATTTGCTTTTGCATACGAAGCACTCCACAGAATGAACATCGTCAACACTTCGGCACCATGTCTTGATTAGGCATTTATTCCCATCTTGCAGTTCCAACCATTTGTCGGAAAATTTCGTTTTCCTTGGCATTTTTTAAAAAAAATTAATTGTTTTCAAAAAATAAAATTCTGAGCTTGCTAATAAAAATATTTCAAAACACCCATCAAAATCTTTCAAAATAGCACGATAAGCATTTCAAGCATGCGCATAAACGTAGGCCAATAATTCTCACAATTTCGATATCATTGTAAATAGTTGTGCACTACTAAAACCAGAATCTTTGACTGTAAAGGCACAAAATAGAATTTAATGGTAAACCCGAACCTAAATTTTTTTGACTTTCAGACATGCGTGAGCAATGGCTGAAAACGAGGCGGAGACGAATGTATGGCAACCCTATTTCGGGTTTGAAAGAGAACAAAAAAGGGGGAAATTTTTCTCTTTCTTTTTGCATAGAAAGCAGTTGAAAGAAAAAATATATTCCACTGAAAGAAAAATTTACAACTGAAAAATATAAAATTATTAATTGAAATTAAACTTTCAAAGGAATGTAATAAAAAATAAGGAATTCCAGGATTTATTTTGAAAAATAAGGACATTTCAGGACGTTTTTTAAAAAATCAGGAATTTCAGGAATATCAGGACAACTCCAAGCCCTGTAAATAATAAAATTTTTAAAAAAAAATCATGAATTATTAAATTTTTTTTTTTTTTTTAAAGAAGCCTTTTTTGTACTATCATCAAAAGAATTTTAATTGAAATATAATTCAAAATAAAGTGCTTTAAATTATCCGATGATGATGTATAAGGTAAGGTTGCAAAATAGAATATTGTTCAATATTTTTAGCATTCTTATGTAACAAGAAATCTAGGTTGACAGTAAAATTGTAAAATCTGCCGAAATAATTATATGACACCTATACCTTTATTTGAGCCATTCTTTTCACTTTGTCCCCAGTTGTCCTCGTTTTTATCAGTAAAAATACTAACATTGTATTATGTTATTAAACTGTTATTTCTTTTCTTTATTTTTTGTAAACTATATGTGACAGAAATTTGTGATTGAAACAACTTAATGGAAAGCTAAATTTTTTAATTATTTTAAATAAGAAATATAAGGAAATAACATACTTTTAATAACAAAAAATATTTAAAAAATACAAAATTTTTTAAATACCAATTAGAAAACAAATTACTACATTTAATTAATTAAAAAATTATTTTAAGTAAATATTTTTTAATACATACCTATTCTTGAAACGAATTGATGGTACAGGTAAATACAAAGCTTTAGGAAGACTGGATGATACATAACAGCCTTCAACTTGAATAACATCCAGTGCCATAATGTATTTTTATTTAGTCTAATTAATGTTTTATATGCTGACAGCCCTAAAAGAAAAGTGAATAACTTATTTTTAGAAATAAACCAACTTATATAAATAATTTTGAACATTATATGAGGAAAGTATGCGTATTTTTTATATTCAAACAATTAAAGTTAAATATTTCGAATAGTTAACAAAAATATAACATAGCCCGTCCGGCAAATATTGTGTTTGGCAGATATACTAACCAGAATAAAAATTAAATCAATAAAAAAATCCTAGTTTTGTTTTCAGTTATGTTTCAACAATAAGGACAAAACAAAATTCTTAGATCCATTTGTTTAAAATTAAGACATTTCCCTCATATTGCCTATTTCTATATATACATTTAAAAGTAGAAAGTTTTTGTTTCATGTTTAATTTTTAGGAGTAGTTAAAGTTGCAGCGCAGTCAAAGTTGAAAAACTGCAGGTGCCAACTTCAGTAATTTTTACTCTAATAGTGTGAAGAAAAATTAATGGGAAATTTTTGCATAAATGAAAAAAAACATTTTAATTATCGAAGTATCGAAACCATTTTAAGTGAAATTTTCGTATGTTTAATCTAAAATGAACTTCAAATTCAGATTAAACTCTATGAATATCAAAAACTCCATTAGTTCTAAATCTGATTTGAACTTATTAAAATAGTAATGAATTTGATATGTAATTAATCAGACAATCATTTAAGAATTATATAAAGGAAAAGCTATGATTATTGATTTATAAAAAGCTATCTTTTTGTCATTATTTTCAAAAACCATAAATTTCCATAATAAATGAATAAATATTTTTTAGAGTTCGCATAAGCACACCCTTTGAGTGTGATTTTGACATTTGCTTATGTTTACTTAATCTGTGCTAGTAAAAAGACAACAAAAAATAATATTATATGGATTTCACCTTTTTTCTTATTAATTGAGTTTTAATAAATTAAAATGGAACATACAGAAGAAATTTACACTGCATTATTTAATTTCAGGAAACTAGAAAGAGATAATGGCGTAAATCTTTTGACAAAATATCTAACTAATGCTACCATTGAGAATATTCATGAAGTAGAAAAAATTCTGGTCAAACATTTTAGCGAAGATAAATGGGAGCTCAAACATGGTGCTCTTTTAGGAGCAAAAGCCTTGATATTTCATCTGAAACAACTTGTTTTGGATGGATACAATGAAAATTTTTTAAAAATATGTCAGACATTTTGCATTGAAAATTTGACTGATTCTGAAGTTCGAATAAGACTTGCTGCTGGTTTGTATTGTTATAAAATTATATAATTATATGAATAACCTCCTTGCTTTTAAATCGATACTTATTTTCATTAATGATTACTTTGTAATATAGGTATATTATGTCAGATCCATCTGCAAACATCATAATCAAAGGGGACTTTATATATATATATATATATATATCGTGATTCACTATTAAGATATATTACATATCCTACCATTTTTTATGCAACTAATATTTAATATATTGTAACTTCATACGTGCAAGAAGAATTTAATTCCCATTTTATCTTCAAAATTTTACAATCCAATTATGACAAACATTAAAAATTAAGTTGATAAACTTTCTTAATTCTAACAAATCTCATTTGCATAAAGAGTTAATCTTCAATCATTAAATATTTATTTTTTGAAATGTTCAATCACAATATTTCTAAGTTAGAAACTTCTAGTATTTCATATATAAGCTTAGTTTTTATTTATATATGTTTAATTAAGAAAGCTTGATATTTGTAAGTATTTATTTTTATTGATGTTCATATATGCAAATCATTTTAAATTATAAACTTAAGTTTCATACTTAAAACTGCTCAAATTATGTTTAATTATTTCATTATAATGATTTTTAAATAAAATGGTAGTTAAATTCTATTTTGGCTCACCTTTTGATAAAACAAAAAGAAATAGTGCCACACATTTTCTCACCAATGAAATACTTGTATTTTCATTTAGTTATAGATTTACAATATCACAATTTTGAATTTCTTTTTAATAATCAATCACAGCATGTCTTTATGACAAAGCATACATTTTACACATTTTATGAGGTTATATGTTAGCAAATGTAATAAAACATGAAATAATGCAGATTATATGAGTCTGATTCAATAACATGTATGCAAGTTTTTTGTATTTCATTTTAATTGATGGAGCATGCCTTAAAATTACATCTCACCTACCACTATCAAGTAGAGGTTAAAACTGAGTGACAAATTAAAATCAGCAAATTATATAACTTTAATTTTTATAGCAACTTAATTTTTAATTAACTGGCTGGTGGCACATTAAGAAAACATCCTATATAATGCTACTGGACAACAGTAAACAACTGAGCAATAAAGTAAAATCTGTAATGCGTATGACATCAGATTTTACAATAGCTTGATTTTTAATTAGTTGAGCTTTATAACCATACTGTTGTTCATATATTAATTTGTGTATTACCAATAGAATTTTATAATTAGTATCTAACTTAATCCCTTGCCTGACGTGGGCGTATATATACGCAGCGCTAAGCCGATGCGGTAACTGCCCCGGGTGTATATATACGGCTTTTGGAAATATGGTTCTCTGCTAGCAGTAAAGCTTGACCCATAATTTTGGAATGCAATAGAATGTCCTTGACATTGTTTAAAATATCTGTTGTGATAATGTTACATCTATTTCAAGAAGGCCTCTTCTTTTCCACCGATACACCGCATAACTGCGATCACCTGTGTGAAAGCCGGTGGCACTGGGGAGCAAATCTTGTAAGTTTTCCTTGGCAAGTAAGGGGTTAACTATTAATATACTCAGTTTATAGATAGCTCATTCAAACCAATTTGTATATAAAAAAATGAAGGCATTCACCCAAAATATTAGTTTTATCAGAAGTACTTAAAAATGCTCCAAATTAGAAAAATTTTAAAGTCACTTGTTTTTTTACTACTTTCTTGCAATACACAAATATTAAGAAGAGTAAATTTTCAAACTTAAAAAATTAATGATTCAAATTTTCAAATAAGTCCTGAATTTGAACATATTTCACTTTAAGTTAACTAAAAATTCAAACTTCTGACTTTAAATTGACAAATTACTTTCTACTTTTAAAAAATTTAATAGTTATACTATTGAATAAAATCCCATGAGCTGTTTATCAACTAATTTCCTTATTGGAAATTATCATAGAATCACAATCAATTAACCACCTGCTTGAAATTTGTCATTTTAGTAATCCATTATGTCATTGTAATCTACTTATTTGGTACCACATTTTCTTAATGGTTGGGTGGGTCTATAAAAGTTCCAACCAAATTGCCTTCATGAAAGTAAGAATTAAAATCCAGCTTTCACCATTGAAACTATTTAATTTATATTAATCTGAGACCCTTATAAAGCTTCTTGGGTATCTATAATGAGATTACTTTTTTTTAATAATGACCATGAATGTATGTCTTGTAATAAATTGTAAATTATCAAGGTTAGTAGTTGGTTAATGTATTAAAAGCTTTATATGTACCTTCTCTTGAAACAAGTACAAAATATCTTTCATAATGGATGGTATTTTATTCCTTAAGAATTAATCTAATTCTTTTATGAATTAGGGCTGTTTTGACAACAGAAGGGCACTCATATTTTCAGTTTAGTTAATGGGTTTGGTTTTCTTTATTGGTATCATTGATTTTATAAGTTCAGTATTTGTTTTAAATTGTTGGTCCTGATCTAATACTCATCATGTGCAAAAAAATGACTGTATAGTGACAAATAAGGAAAACTGAAAAATTTATATATTGTGTCTGTATCCCTAAGATAATTACATAAGCCTTTTACGAATTATCTTTCTGAATACTGAATCCTGTTAAGTACTACTTAATTTAGCATTCTTATGGTAATTATATATAGCATCAAACCACTGTGGCTACTACACTACTCTGTACAGTCATTTTCAATATTTGTTTATTCATTTTTATTTGTTTTTTTATATTTCATTATTTTCAAATTAATTAACAGGTTATACTATCAATCAGTTAACAAGTAAAAATTTTACACTTTTTCAGGTGAAGTTTTAGGTAGTTTGTGTTATTTAAAAGGCCCAGTAATCTACAATCAGTGTCATAATCATGTTTTACAACTTATAAAAGAAAATTTGGAGCGTGATTCAATGGATACAAGTGATGAAGTATTCAACTTTGAAACTGATTTTGAAGCCCAAAAAGGTCGTAGAGTTAGAGTGAGTTCTTCCTGAAATTATTTTAATTTTTAACAAAAAAGTCTTTGTTTTTTTATCTATTATATCAAAACAATTTTTTAAATCATTCTCAACTTAGTATCAAATTTAATAAAAAATAAATTCCTTAAATTTTAAAAATTTTAAATTTTTTCAAAATAATATTTCATATAAAAATTTTCATGGAAGTTTTCAGATTTCATAAATAAATGAAAACATTAAAGCAATTAAATTTTATTATTTCAAGTAATTTTTACACAAAGTAATTAATTTGTTACTGAGATTAATTTTTATTTACTTTCTACTTAGTTTTTAGTCATCTTAATAGCAATTTCAAAACATCCTATTATAAAACTATAAATTATTTAAAGGATTTTTCTTTTTAAATTACTGTTCATTTTCTCTGCAATTTTATGGATATTATTTTTATTTTTATTTTCTTTTTAATAATATATTCCACATTTGATTTTATTTGTTAAAGAAAATTCATTTAGAGAATTTATTTTTATGAATATTTATTGAATTTGTCTTATAATATTCATTGTACTTGAAAGTTTTGTAAAATGTATGCATATTTGTAAACAATTTATAAGTGTAATTACATAATTCTTATCTGTTGTAGCGTCTTAGCTCTGATGCTTCTCAAATATTTCATGATACAGCTGGATGGAAATTTCTAGAAACAAGCATGAAGTATGTATTTCGTTATTTTCAAACAAATATTTGTGCTATTCAACATAATTTATAAATGGACATTAAAGTGGTTATTTTTAATTTGAGATATATTTGTATGAGATTTATTGATACATATGTTGCATAAATAGACATGAAGATCATTGAAAGTCAATAAAACTAATAGCAATGGCATC
>JAPDSC010005973.1:0-12000 GCA_026290005.1 Latrodectus geometricus
ATATATATATATATATATATATATATATTAGTTGGTACATGAATGAACGCAGCAGATAACGAATATTTATCTATTGTAAGCATATTTAAAAGAATTATTCTATTAAAACTATAGCACAAGCATATTCATGCTAGAGAGTATAAAGTCTATGAGTTTCCCAATGAAACAGCTCCACTGATAAACTGTGTATAAGATACGTCAATAGATAATTCCATATTTTCAGATAAACTCTATACCCCATATACGAACCCTAATAATATCCCATATTAACCAATTAAAACCACATAATATTAAACAAATATATAGAATTCCTAATTTCGCTTAAAGTATTATTAAGAAAGCAAGATAAAAAAAAAACATTTTTCTGTAAGTAGTTATATTCTGCAAATATGGAGAAATCACTTAAAAAAACTGAATTTTCACTAGGAAAAATACTATTGGGCATAAAATGAATTATTGGGTGAAATGCCTTAGTTAAAAGTATCATTTGTATAAAGTACCCTAAGTATAAACGCTCGCGTTACAAGAATACGTGTCTAAATTTCATATTTTACGCGTTGAAAATTTTTAAAACGTTTTTCAGGCTTTTCTGTAAAAATAAGGGTTTGAAGGATAAAATTTTAACTATTAGTTATAGGTAATAATAATTTAAAAAAAGTAACTATTTATATGATCACCTTGTCACCTTTAAGATTAAATATCATGATGTACTTCTACACATTTTTGATTAATAAAGGCATGCGATAGTTATCTCAAAAAAAATTAACATATCACCAATATGAACAAAATTTCGGGCCGTGGTGTCCTGGTTGGTTAGGGCGTAGTTCTCGTTACCAAAAGGTAATGAGTTCGAATCCCAGCTTTGACGAAGATCCCTCGTATTCACTAATGGCAATTGGGGCACGTAAAATCTGTCGGGTAGCAATGTTATCCATGTTCCCATTACAAATGAATACCTCTGGGGGTGGTTGGAGCCAGGCCTTTGGTCTTCACTGGTTTCAATCTCTAAAATATGACGATTCAGATATTTCTGCCATTTGTGAGCCAAAAGTTGTACTTTCACCTTCGTATGAGGGTGCTCAATTCGAAAACGGAAGACGCTCTCTCTCTCTCTGACTTCATTCGCCTAGTCTTGGACGGGTGGGCTTGGCGTTGCCAAGTGTCATTAGATACAACAACAACAACAAACTTCATGAAAAATTAAAGTTCTCACTAATGAATTCATCTCAGAGTTTGCATAGTTTGATAAAATGTACTAGTGATTTGTGGAAATATTAAGAAAAAAGAGATATTTCCCGGTTTCTAAATTTGTTCATCACGATATTAATCAACATTTTTCCAATGCTAAGAACACATAATAGTGATTTTAAGGTAGCTAATAAATTAAAAGTATTACCATAAAAACTTTTAAAAAATAATGTTGTCTTTCATGCCTTAAGTTTAAAGTTTGTGTTCTGCTAAGAGACTATCTAAACTGCTATAAGTTATCATAGCAAAATACATTTTACTTATAGGTTGTAATATAAAGATGAAAGAATTGAAATTACAAACTATTATGAAGTGTAGATGAAGTTAAATTAGTAGCATCCCATACCATGACAACGGGTAATATGCAGGATCAATATAGAGATGCATACGTAATAGTTCAGCAGTCTCTCATCACCATGTCTCCAGGCTTGAATCTGACCATCATGGTATTGCAAACAAAGCTGGTATTTTTCAGAAAAAGAAGTGTCATGCAATTCTGTCTTTCGTGTGCATAATTTATGGTATCATTGGTGATGCGAATTTTGGATTTTAACTTAAAGGTAAACGAAGCAATGGAAACCTTGCAGGAATTCCTCTCAGCAGCAAATGATTTCGAAAAATAAAACCAAGGGCATAATGACGCGTAATGTATTTTATCTGTTGTTCTTCATGCGGCTGAGTGATGGATCATCGCCCTGCACACACTGTGTCTTTCATTATATGCAAGTCTGCAACCTATGAAAGTGGTCCAGTTGTTCCTACCTTCTCTACTGCATCCAGTGGTTAAAGATCCGCATTACAATTGTTTGATTTTATTCAACACGATCACTGATTTATCAAATGTATATTCTGCAATATTTACAAGCTATACTATTTTTCTTTTAGCTGAAAGATGCTGGTTGTCCCCTAAAGTCATAGTTAAGCAATGTGTACAAGAAAACTATTGCTGTATTTCAAATTGTCAGTCCCTTCATCTTTATGTAGCAATATACGTACCACGTCGTGCGTTGAGCTAATATACTAATTTTTTTCCATTCTTGCAGTTAACATATAACTTAAATTTCATAGAATTTGCATACTTTTTTGCAGCGCTGAATTTTGAATGGCAATATTGTAAACAATATACACAACTAATAGCAATTTGGGAAAATTATGAAATTCTATATAAGAAAAACCCTGAAAAAAACTTCTATTTATTTAATATCTCTTACTGATTATTTAATATTTTTATTGTTTTTTTACAAATAGTAATGATGCTAAGATATTTAGTAAGCCATTTATATGAAAATTAAATTTTCTAGCTACTAAAAATAAATATCACAGAATAAAGTTAAAGATCTTAAAAAATATTGAGACTTTTGTTATGATCAGAACATCTTTTTATTCACTTAGAATACTTGGCATTGAAGAGTCCAAAAAGCATTGATTTTTCAATAACATGTAATAGTGGGTTACGTAAGTAAGTATATAAAAATATTTAGAAAAATTTAGATGAACAAAAGTTATCTCGTATACACTATGATTTACTAAATATTTGATAATACATAATTGGAATTTAAAAAATATGGACATGATAAGAACATATAGGTGTCACTAAAATTATTCCGTGTAAAATTATCCAAAAGACGAATAGTTTTTTAATGAAAAATAACAACTCCCCCATATGTGGTTTGATTAACTTGAAGCCACAGTATTATCTCTCCCAAAAAACATTTTTAATTATATAATGCTCATGCACATTTAACAAAAGGGTCACCAGATTATCAGTAATTGAATTAATCTAACCAAAGAATTTCAACTTCATAACCTAATCTTGAATTCGAAAAACACATTGTGAATTAAATTTTACACCCTAATAATAGTTACTAGATAAAACTTTTTCTTTTAATAGTTATTCGCTCAATTTTTCAATCATAGACTGCATTCTGCATTTACTTAAGATTGTGGTAAAATTATTCTAAAACTCTTATTTTATTTGAGAATTTTTTTTAACAAAATTTATTCTTTTGGTGTCTGTAATTTCAGTAGTGATTTTGTATTGATAATGTATCCATAAATGAATGTTTTCTTCAATTATCTTTTTTAGTAATTAATTGATATATCTTTCAAATTTATTTATTTTTCAAATTATTAGAATATGTGTTTAAAATTTTATCTATTTTCAATTTTTTTCTCATACGTTTTTTTCTTTACAAAAAAATTGTGTAAATTTTTAAAATTTTACTTCATTTTTATCATATTTATAACAGGAAGCAATGGATAATTATATCCATGCTGGTAATGTTAAGATATTCCATATAATATATAATTCAACAAAACAATTATTATTGCACTCACATAGTTTTAATGAACAATAAAAATTGTTTAAATGTTTACTTTTCCCAAAGGAAAACACTTTTTCGTTCTTGAATATAGTCAAATCAATTCAAAAGCAACAATAATAAAACGTGACTATATTTAATTCAAAACTAATGAATAATTAAGTGTTTTTAAATGCTTATGGATAATACTAGTGTTAATTGTCTTTTCCAAATCATTATGTATTAAAATTACATGAATCTCCAATACATTAAGAAAATAATTGTAAAATAAAATATTTATTTTGATTTTTTGAAAAATAACACTTTCTGAACACGAATAGCAAATGTTGAATTATGTCAAATATAAATATTCTTTTTTTTTAAAAAAAACATCTCTTGATTTCAGCAAGTAGCTAATAAGTGGAAAGTTATTATTTATACATATTTTTTAAGCTGAGTAAAATTAACGTCACCTATCGTATTTATTATTCATTCATTCATTATTCATGGACACGTTTTGCCTTTTAGATTTGAGGCGGAAAAACAAGGAAACTTATTTCCCGTGACACAAACAGAAAAAAAAATTTTTCACATCTTCTTTGAATTACCTTTCGGAAAGCTTTCCACATCTCTTCGTTAACGGTAAAGAAGAGCATTAATGAAAGAAACATAATCTGACAGCACACTTCTTACGGGCATGCTTAAAAATTCCATTTACACCAGGGATTTTCAAACATAATTGAAAACATTTTGAACTTAATTAAATTTAAAACTATGAACAACACTGGAACCCTCGAGGACATAACTAAAACTTATGATTTCAAAAGAATTAATGAAAAAAATTGTTTCCATCAATGCATTAAGGCATATATATTAAGTAGGAAGATTAATATGTTTGTTTTAAGATTAATTTACATATAATACAAACATATAAATAGTTATAATATTTTTAAATATTGAATTTTCATTTTTTTGAATAAGCAAAAATTAATGTACGCATTGTTTCATCATTTGGTGATTATTATATTTAAACGAAATTTATCAAATTGGGAATTATTTTCACAAATATAGTCTTTACTTTTCAGTAAACAAAATATTGAAAGAAAGTCATAATAAATTTCATTTTCTTAATTAAGTAAAAATCTTCTTTCTACATAAATTAAAATAATAATTATTTTGATATTTGGTTATGAATCAGAATTCCTTGAAAATAGTTTAAGTTTATATGTATATATATTTATGTATTTTACTGAATTAATCACTTAAAAAAAGTTTGATTTTAATTGCTGGTATTATCAAAACAATATTTGTTGCAATTCATATTAAATTGAATTAGAAAAATTAAATTTTTTCGCTAAATGATAAAAAGTTTTACATTGAAATATTATTTTAAATGCTAATGATAAAAAGCATTTAAAATAATATTTCAATGTAAAATAATATTTCGCTAAATGATAAAAAGTTTTACATTCAAATATAATTTTAAATTTATAGATTGTATTTAAATGATTTTATCTAGATGTTATGTTACATAACTTAGATTTGTAATTTTTTTCATCCATTTTATATTTCATACGAATTGCGAATAGTTAAAAATGTGTCTGCCACAGATATGCATGGAAGACACATTTTTAACTACTATAATATATATATGTGTGTGAGTGTGTGTGTCTAGGGAGAGAGAGAGAGAGAAGAGTTTATTAAACTTAATACACAAGGGAAGGATACTAAATTTACTTATTATTGATTATAAACTTTTGATATTAAAATTTAAATTGAATTTAAATGAAATGAAAATGTATATATTTCTTAAAATTTAAAAATTATGCTTAGTATGACTTTAAGAGCATTTGAAACATATATATCTGTATAGGAGGACTGATAGTTTTACGCTGAGGGATTAATATACAAAGAATGAACCTAAGCAACATTAAGAAACAAGAATAGTGTTACTAACCGAAGATACCCTATCTTTTTTCAGTTAATGTCTTGGTTACTTACAAATTCTAAAAATAAATCCATTTTTTTTTTTTTTTTTTTTTTTTTACATATACTATTCAGTAGTCAAGAAGGGAGATCTTCTTGTATATATATATATATTTCCCTTGAAATAACCCTAAAAGTACAATCACAATCTCTGTTATATATAAAATAAACTGTATTCTTTCATAAGGAAAATTTATTATATGTAAAGAAATTAAATTATGGCCAGCGGTAATTGATAGAAGATTATTACACTGATCAATGAACGCTCAAAAACAAGTGAGAATATCATTTTTTTAATAGAATAGTAATAATACGTGGTTTATAATTGTTTACATGTTGGATATATATTTTATTCTGTATAGTAAAGTTAAATCTTATATATTCAGTCATTTTGGTTAATTTCATGTGCACAAAATATTTGTTAAAAGTTATAATCCACAAGTTCTCATCATTATTTTGATTTCATTAGAGCTAATTTTCTCACAAGAAAGCCCAATTAATATACCATGCACAAATTCAGTCTTTCGGAAATTCTCTTCTGACTATCATATACTGGATTTTCAGATATAATTCGGTATGATTATCAAAAAAAAACTTCCAATTGGCTGAATGAAATATTAAAGTGGGGAGTTTTATTATTAATCGTGTTATACAGTAATCTCTACTTAAATGTCAAAAAGAACTTAGTTTATGCATGTTCTGAATATAATTTTTGAATCTACTACATTATAAGCTAAAAGCAAAGGAAAATGGTTCAAGCATGAGGGCATACTTTCTCATAGCAGTACGTAATTCTATCTATATCTTCACTTCTTGTACATCTCTTAACTTAGCAAAGAAATCGCCGACTTAGAAATCCCTCATGAATTATTGGATACAGTATATCATGTCTTTTTGCATATAACACAAATACACCTTTCATTAACAAAATATATACATATTAATGCATATCCTGCATTTAATAACACAAATTTAGCTTTTCCTAATATTATTTTTTTCTCCATGAATGGAATCATTTAAAATTACAATTATTTATCGTCTTTTTTCTTTCAAGACACCTTCAAATTTTGTAATTCTATATTTTTAGACATCTCAATTATTTTTGTATAAAGCATTCGTGAATCTAGAAAAAAAAAGATTGTTATTAATGGGAAGAGAGGGACTGGCAACCCCTCTATACTCAATAACTCCGGTTTTATTTTCAATTTCAAAACAATTACTCCAAACATTTGTTTTCCCATATTTTAAGGTTTGTGTTGCATAGCGATCATATTAAGGTCAACATTAGACAACTAAATTTAGTAGCAAGTATGTAAAAATAAATATCGATATGTAAATATAAAGAATTGATAACAAAATCATATCGATCTAATGGTTTTCTAGATATCTCATGAATGTCAAATGTAGGGATAGTTACATGCAATTCAGGGTAATCTAAAAGAGACGTACTCTTTATATGAGTCTCTTGTGGCCGAACCACTTAAGCAATTGAAATTAAAGTTTATATATAGTTATTTGAATATATGAGATCTAGGTTGTGATGATTTTAAACAATAAACCTCACACTTTGTTTACATGGTTCACACAGTTACAGTGACAAAATTTCGAAATTTTCAAACGGCAACACCCAATATTTTCGTGCAAAATTAATCACAGCCTAGAAAAACCTTAAACATTGTTGAAATGAGACATATATTACGTAAATTAGAGGCGTAAAACATTTGCAAAAAATAAACATTCGCATATTGCAAAAATTTTTATGAGGAAAAATTATATGTCTACACATATATATTTTCTCTCCTATATTCAACGAATACAGAATTGCATCATCGTCTTATTTCCCAATTTTATTATTATATATAAATATCTAAAAATGTTTTCTTAATAAAAAGCGATACATGTATTTATAATTTTTCATTCCAGAAATGCAGTTTAGATTTTTATCAGTTAAAAATGGAATACGCAAGAAATATTTAATTATATACTAGTAAAAAAATTTGCAATTAATAATTGCGAATAAATTTTTATATTTTAGTCAAAGATAAAAAAAATAAAAAATCATCTTTTGTACTAAAATAAAGAAGCTGGTATTTTTTGAATTTATTAAGACCCACCAATTTTCAGGTTACTTACGAGCAATCCCCCTTTCAGGTAAGAAAGTCTTTTTGTCACGGATAACTTAAGCCTTTGAGCAATTAAGTTTTCAAAACTATTACTCTTAATTAGACATTTATAAAGAAAAATATCCGGAGCATATTGCGAAACAACACAGCCGTCTTTCATACGGAGTTTAGAAAGTATAAATTATGACAACAGCCCCTAAAGGTAAGAAAATAAACTTCTTGCCGTGCGTTTGACAAGGCCACTTAGGAATCAAGAAATTTTTGACGGGATACATTTTTCTTTTTACTTCTTTTCTTCCTTTGTCTTTAATTTCTGACCCTTTTTTCATCGTGAGCCTCGGCAGAATTTAATGTCTTATTTCCTCAAGTTTACAAGCTGTTGGATTTTAAGTTAAAACCCCCGGAGGGAAAAAGAATTTTACGACTTTGGCTTTCCTTGATTTAAAAGCCTGCATCGATTATGTAAAAAAAAAAATTTATACATCCCTCAACCGGCTGATACAGTTATCCACAGCAACAGCTGTGCACAATGAAACCAACCGCTAGAGGGCGGGGTTGCAAAAAATTACGATAGCACATTTCAGAAACATGTTTTTTATGTGTATATTATTTTTCTCCCCTCTTTTTGGAGCGTCTTTTTGGTTTTTAAACTGGCAAAACATATGTATATGTTTCATATTGTATTTGTGTTTTTCTGAACGATCTTTTTTTTCTTCTTTTCCTTGATCATAGCTATGTTAAATTTCAACCTCTTATACTCTTTGTTGTCTTGCGGAGCAAATTCGTTTCTTTGTTTTTAACACGAAATAACATATTTTTTCGAAGTCATTTCTTTCTACCGATATTTTATATCGCACTTCAAACTGCAGCTATTTCTGGCAGCTGTGTGTATAGATTTTAAAATATATATCCTTCTTTGGAAGTATCGTATTTGTACGTCACGTGCCCAGTGTTTAAACATCAGAAAATGAGCATCGTAAAACTCACCATTAACATACCAAAATCATTACACTTTGTTTAACGTTCTAGGAGCAATCAATAAACTTGAATTACCTGGAACTATTTTGTCATCTTTTAAAATGGCTTGAATATTCATTAATATGTAAATCAAATTACTTCATATTATGTAAAATAAGTAATTTTAAAAATCGATGAAAATAAATGATTTATTCAATGTGAAGTTAAATATTGAATATGTTACATTTTAACAGATTGCATCAGGTTTTATTAGCATATTTTTAACGTTTTGTAACTCAATATATAAATTGGGAAAAAAAGTTGAAAGCCAAAGGTATTTGTACTTCTACAGTAACAGTGATACAGTAATAGTATTTGCAGCGATGATGATTAAAAGTTGAATTATATTTGTTTAATAATTTAATATGAATTCAAACAATTCCATAAATATTCTATTTTTTAGAATTTGGCAAAAAATATTCCACTTTCCTAAAATGAAATTATTAACTTTTTCATCACTTTAAAAGCAAGTGAATTTCACTTTCCTTATCGAAATTGAAGATCAATGAAAGACACTCAAACTAACAAACTTATTCATCTAAAATGTTGAAAAAAAGTATTTTAGTAAATTTAATTGCTGATTATTTATCCAAACTAATTTGGTTTAATTTTCAGCTGGAAACGCTTAAGAATATAAAGAGAATGTTTGTAAAAATAACATTTGCTATTTACTTAGCTGTGTTTGTAACACTGTTTTGCTACGATAGAAACGGGGTATCTCTAAAACCAAATAAAGTGCTTCAAAATAATCCTTATTTACTCTGTTAATAACTACTGAAATCGAAACTACTTTAATCCCCGTTCCAATAGTTTTCAATTGATAGCATATTAAAACAGATGCTGAGAGTTCCATGGCAGTTTTATCAAAAATAAAATATTAAATATCATTACTTTTTATCGCATTTAGGGATGAAACAAGAATAGAAGTATTCAGAGACAGTATCTTGTCATGTTTTCTTCAAAATAAGGTACGCGAACTTTTTTCGACCTCTAACAGTCACAGATTTTTAAAAAGGAAGAAACAATAATATATCTATGCTTTTAAAATGAGCTGAGTATAGGGGCTATGTAATTTATGGCACCATTAACTTTTCAGTAAGTTTAAATCAATGATAATTATGTGGTTTATACAAATTGTAAGCCCTATAATCTTAATTTCAAATTGAAATACATCATGTTTTTTAAGTTGCTGGTGTTCTAAGTTCCCAAAGTGGAATATACTCGTACATAATTTCTCCTATTCTATGCCCATATATTTTTCCTCCCATTTAACTCTGGACAAATATTTTTCGAACACACTCCATAATGTTTTCAGTCATGTAGATTGTTGATAATATTATTTCTTTTTAGATTATTATTTTACTTCAAAAATTAATGTATACAGGTAAGCACACTGAAGAAGTGCTCTTATGAAAACTGAAAGAAAAAAAAATTGGAATATGCAAATGATTAACATTTTAGCGTATTTGAGCCACTCTGAAGGAGCAAACAAAAGCTCATGAATTGCATAAAACAAAATTCGTGTAAAGATATTTTCATTCCTGAATCCTTTTAAAAAGTTAAATTATCTTAGATTATAGTCTGATGTCATGAATAAGATTAAAATCTTGCCACCAAATGTTTTAATTCAGAATACGTATTTATGGAAAGTATGCATGATCAACCGCTCAAATTTATTGCTGTTTGCACTGGTTGAACTTCAATTTGTGTCATATCAATGAGTAATCGATTAGTCGTTGAAGGACATACTGAATAACATGCAAGATGCCAATACTCTCCCATGGCTAATGTTTGAAAATACATATATATTGTGACATTTTCAAATCCACATAACTAATTTTTGAACATTAAACTAAAAAATGGGATTAATTGTTATATTCCAGAGTTCGTAGAACAGTTGCGACGATATTTGAATCAGCAAGATGTCTTTTACTTTGTGTTCTCTTGGCGATACAGTTCAGAAGTAGATGGCAATTCAGCCTTACCCAGAGGCAAAAATAGAAACTAGCACAATGTCATATTTTCAGGTGAATTTCAGTTCTGCGTACAGAATCCTACAGGCTGTATACGTATCTACAGGCACCAAAGAGAATGCTTTTCAATTGGATGCATTCGATATCGTCATATGACCACGCCTTTGGTGAGAGGTTTTTCGCAACTACTGGATAGACAATTTAGACATCCCTAGATTGGAACGACGGTAGTTGGATAATACATCAGAACATTATTGTCATCACTAAGTCCAATAAATGTGTCTTATTTGAAGGAAGAAGACCCCTTTTCAAAAACATAATGAAGAGATACTTGAGTCATGTTCTGATATTCAAGGTAATGATTCTTGTTCAGATCTGCATAGAATCCACGTCTCTCAAAAAATAAAAACATCTTATCATCTAAGAGAAAGCCAATAATTCATCACCTATGATTGCGGTTGTTGGAATGTGACATAGATTTAAAGAAGTATAAAATCACTTGCCTGTTCATTTCATCAATCGTCTATGTACATGCATATAACAACATATTAGGTTGGGGAAAAAGTAATCCATTATTTTTTCGGTAGACGTCTGTAGTGATCGATATCTCGTGAGGTATATATAAAAAAATTTCAGATTTATGCTCATTGGAAAGGTGAAATTTGACACTAAATATCCTCTTGCGGTTTTTTGTTTGATTAATTCAGTTACGAGTATAAGGTTTTAAAAATGGAAGACAACAAACAGAAAATTCGATACAATATCGTTTTTTTTTTATAATGCCGAAAAGGTTAACCAGGTGGCTGAAATTGTGAAAGGTGTTTATCGTCCTATATAATACTGCAACAACCGTTCAGTATTATATAGGACGTTCCGTTAGGGTATTTTGATGTTAGAGATGCACCTCACATGTGGATACAGCATCACCGAAAATGTCTATAAAATATCAAAAATGATCGAAGTTAACCGCATGTCAGCAGTCGTAACGCGCAAGACTTAAAAATCTACATGAAAGCTGTTTTAAACCTTTTTACAAAGTGAATCCAAAAGAAGTTACATAAAGTTCACGTAAAAATAATGGATTTCTTTTCCCCCAAACTAATATTATATCTATCTATCTATCTATCTATCTATCTATATATATATATATATATATAACGCACCACTGTTTGGAGTGTTTTTTTCGCCAGTTTGGAAGGGAATGAGGAAGTTCTATAACTTTTCCGGCAAGTATCTGTAAGCTAAGAAATTCAGATGCTATACAGTGTTATCTTTGATAGTAACAAGACGGCCGTTGGTTCCCCCATAGATATAAATTTCATGCTAAGATGATTAATTATAAATATCATTTCA
>JAPDSC010005977.1:0-11193 GCA_026290005.1 Latrodectus geometricus
ATTATAATTTCATCTCTTTGCCTTTAACGTAGGATGAAAAATGTGCTAATTATTTTTTTTTATTTTTCCTTTGAGGTGTCATTGGAACTAAACCACCCGCAGCGTGGGACCATACCTCACTTCTGTGGGGGTGTATTGATTGATAAGGAGTGGCTCCTAACAGCTGCACATTGTGTAGTAAAGTAAGTAATCACTACACTTTTAATAAAAAATTTCCATATGTATAGTTTTTTTTATATATAATACACTCCTTTTCGAGATATATAAAATAAACCATATGAGACTTTAGTTGGGTTACCATGTTAAATTTAAGTTTAAAAATAAAAATGTAATAACAAGGAAAATTAAATGTTAGAAATTTTTATTTAAATAAATGAGAAGAACAGCGTGTAAAATTTAAACGGAAAATTTCACTTAAGCTCACCTTGGCCTTGTTGTAAGATTAGGTTCTTCGGTGTGGAAGAGCATGAGTTCAATGCCAACCATTGTTGAAAAACAGAAGTTGAACTTCGAGTTTATACTTACTGTAAATTCCTGTGTCAGGTTAGATGTTTGCGAGTTTTCTGCTTTTATTCCGTTGAATCTCGTTCTCGATTCATTGTCTTAGGAAATAGAAGTTTTCATTGAATTTGAGAGGAAGCAACACCTGACATGGACATTAACCTTAGGCCATGAGTTGTGCATTACGCGCTGTCAAATTAAAATTGTTTGAAAAAACTTTAAAAAGTTAACTAATTTTTACTACATTATACTCATAAAGTGATACATATATATGTTACTCCTTGCATTTCATATTTTCAGTGATAGTTAACTGAAAATATGTTATTTTCGCTCAATATTATAAATAACAAAAACGAACTTAATTTCCATCGTTATTAATTTTAGAAATACTTTCTATGTAAAATTAACTTGTATATTATATATATTTTCTACACACAAATTGATTTTAGTAAGCGATTACGGTATTTGTATTCTGTGTTCGTTTAGAAGAACAGATTCCGGGATGATCGATCACGGAATCTTTTCTTCTAAAGGAATTCCTTTAGAACACTAAAATTTTCCCCGACATAAATATTGGTATGATTATTTTGTTGTGAGTAACTTTAAAGTTTTCAGTGATAGTTCATAATGTATTTCATCTTGAAATAAAACCCAAATTATAGAATTCATAGGTTTCAGTGGGAGTAAGTAATAAGTATTAAGCACCTTTTAAATGCTTTAAATGAATACTTATCATTAATGATCTATTCTGTGTTAGGAAAGAAATATAATTAGAATAATCAAAATAAAATGTACTACTTATTACAAGAATATATATATTTTTAAAATTTATTCATAGTGTATATTATTTTTTTCCACTTTTATCTTGAATGTTTTTTTGTTTAAACTTAATTCATTGTGCCTTTTCTTTAAATAGATTAGTTGTTTTTCTAAATAAATATTTAATGAATGTATAATAAAAACTTTTTTTTTAATATTAGTGCACAATAAGACTGTTGAAGCAATCTGCAGAATAAGTTTTTTGAAATTATTTTAGATAAAATTTATATATCTGAGAAGATCTTTTTGAAGATAATACCCATCAAACCTTAAAAACAGATTGTTGATCAGCTGTGTTTTAAAACCTCTTATGTTAAGTCTGACTTATAAGAATCGTAGTAATGCATATGTAAATAGTTGAATATTTATTTTTTATTTGCCTAAGCAGATTCATAATACATATTTAAATATGTATTTAAAGCTCTTAAGTTTTTCTGTTGGAACTCATAAATTTTTTTTTATTAGATTAATTTATAAATTCGTACCAAAATCCAAATCCAGTATATTTACTTTATGAAAAAGCATTTTTATAGAAGTCTTTCACATTTCAATATTTGATAAAGATTTACTGTAAGGTCACTATCAGCAATTTTTTCAAAAAGTCGCCAAAAATCTCGTTATTTTACACAAGCGAGGTATAAAAATAAACAGAATATTGAAAAATATTTCCAGATTGGTCGGATCTCATCTGTGATTGGTCAGAATTGGTTGGGTTGCCAGAAAATGTTATTTATCGCCAAATGTGGAAAACTAACGCCAAGAGTGACCATACAGTAAATCTCATCCAAATATTTATCTCCTTAATCCCTTAAATGCATTCGGAGAGTTGGCTAGTGCTCTGGCCTTGAGTTTAATAATTTATGGGTTCGATACCCACCCCATACTTGAATGTTTCTAATAATTTCAAATCCATTATAAGACCCGGTGAAGTTTAAATTCCTCTTGTGTCAACAATGACTGTTAGTTAACATTTATCCTTTATTGTTTAAATTTTTTTTGTATTTCTTTAAATTGTATAACCCATGCTGATTACTTGTCAATCTACAGAAATTGCTTATCACTTCTTGCCACTAACTTTAATATTTTGTTCTTTACCAAATGATTACATAAGCATATTTGTGATTCTAAGTTAGTGACATTCTACAGAATTATAATCCTCCGGTAAAGTTTATAATTTAACTACGTGACTTATGTTTAATTAATTGGGATGTTAGTCGCGTGCATATTATTTAATTCCTGATATTACCATTTAATAATTATCAATTTCTGAAAATTTTCCTTCAATTATTCAATGAAGCTGTTGTAAAATTCAACTTTATTACTGTTACTATTTTACTTACTTGACATCACAGAGTGGATGGCATGAAAACTAAAAATGATTGTAAAAATTTCATTATTTAATAAGCATTGTACATCCAGGAGTAATTTTTTCATATATAAGTGGACTATTCATGAATCACAAGAGAAGAAGTTCAGAAAACAATCAATTATCCTCAATGATAGATGTTCATACAGAGACGCAAATCTCCTATTGTTCAACGTCTACATGGGAGCTAATTTATAAATACTCTGGATTCAATTCAAAAGTTAATGAGTTTGATTCCTAAATCTGGTGTAGATGTTTATAATGATTCGATTTTATAATTGTAGTTTAAATTCTAAATCCACTTTAAGTTATGAATCCTGGTTGAATAAGCTCTCATATTAAAAAAAATTCATAGAAGAAAAGTATTATATATATATATATATATATATATATATATATATATATATATGTAAACCAAAGCTATATCTCAACATAATTGGCAATGAACTTGGAACTTTCCTATAAGGGGACCTAAAATTGCACTCGGAAGCAAAATTGAACAATTACTTAATATCAAATGATGGGCTTACATGATTGAACATTTGTTTATATTTATTACATTAACATAATTCTTTTAGTAATAAATAGAAGTTTTCCAGCTTACATAATAGTATGTAAAAATTATTTATTACTTTCTAAATGGCTACATAAGCATCAGCGAGGAAATAAATGATGATTGAAAAATAAAAATATAAATTTAAATGTGAAATTTATATATAAAGGATATTATTCTTTTTCTTTATTTATAAATTTTGCTGAAAATTAATTTCCAATGACCACATGAAGTCGAAAGCAAGCAAATATAAACTCAAATTTTATACAATAAATTAAAATTTTCGGTAATAATTTAAAGAAAATAATTATCTTAAAAGCTTAAATATATGACAAATGTAAACTATCATGCTTAGAGTTATAAAATCCAAGCATAATATAAGAATTTATAACTAAGAGAAACACATGAGATATAATTATTCGAAAACTATGAAAAGAACAGAATAAAAAGGATATATAGTAACCAAAAGAAAATAAAAAAAAAAGTATAAATGAAAATAGCGAAAATGAACAGTACAGCTTGAAGAATGGTTCCCCTTCAGTATTCATTCAAGTAGACGAATATTCGTTTGAATGATAACAAGAAGTTCATTTGAATTATTTTTAAAATAATTCAAGTAATAAAAAGAAGTGTTAATTATTTGGTTATGACCAAATGAAGTATAAATTAAAGGAAATGAAAATTAGTAATTGAAAATTTGAGAATGCTTCATGATGAAAAATAAATAACTCAGAGATAAATAATAAACAAAATTATCTCATTAGATTTTTGTACTATTAAAGAATAAAAGAAAACAATCGCGCAAAAAACATTAATAATGAAATAAAAAGAACGAAATCGCGCCAAAGATGTAATATATCAGTACCAAGAGGAAATAAGGTAAAAAACTACCTTTATTTTTCAGAAAATGTTTAGAACACTATTCTATTAAGATAATTGTATAGAAGATTCTGAACTGAATCGCAAATTATGGAGGATATTTGGAAAATTATTTCCTTTTATTTTAACAGTAAAAATTTCAAAAATTGTTATTTAACCTTAATTTAAGAAATTTACTTAAAATAATTAATCAATGATATATTTTTCATTCATGTTCAACATAAATTAATTTTACTATAGAAAGAAATTATTCTTAATTAATATTATACAAAATTCTTTGTCATTTGTATCAAATGACACTATTTCTTGTTTAATGTTCACAGTCCGTCATTTGTGTTGCCTCATCCTACTTATTGGAAAGCGAGGGTTGGCGAACTGAATTTAAAGGATTTCGATGCTAGCGAAAAGAAAATCGGAATTTCCGCCATCTATCACTATCCATGGTATCACGGATATGACAACGATATAGCTCTCATGAAATTGTCGGAACCGGTTCCAACCAGTCAGGATATCAAACCCATTTGCTTACCAAAAGAAACGGATACTTTCAATGGAATGTTTTGTAAGATCAACGATAATTTTATATTTCTATAATTCGTTCATATTTGAGCATTGTTTTCAAATTTTTTTTTTAATTTTCTAGGTACTGCGTCTGGATGGGGCAAGGTAGATATGAGTAAGTACATTTTTCTTTTATTCCTACTAGCAAGTAATAGAAGTAATAGATCTTTGTAAATTCGTAGAAGGTTCATACAAAAGTAATGTCACATTTGGCGATATTTGGTGATGTAAGTAAAGGGTTGATAATATCAACGGATGCTAAAATGTAGACATAATAACTTATTCTTGGCACAAAAGTGGTCAGTTGTTTTGCCAATACTTTGCCAAAGATCGTGTTTGAAAAATAATTTGTAAAGGGTCTTCAGCCGTATATATATTGCAAACTGAAAGTAAAAAGATAATGACCAATTCATTTTAAGAAACGTTACAGAATTTGAGATAGGAAATCAAAGATAATCTAAGGGTTAAATTAAATTAAGAATCATTGATACACACACACACATGATAACTCTAAATTTCAGACAACTCACAAATTTTACTAAAGTAGTTCAAATAAAAGGTTTGACTTCATCAACCATATATGACTTAGCGCCGTGCGATTTTCATTTGCTCGAAAAAAATCAAAACTGACTTCTAAAGATATTTTTTAACCGTTTTTAGATATCATTTGCGTGTTTAGATATTTATTCCACATATTCCACATTAATCCTTTTCTACCCATCCTAAACCACCTTTATAAGTCTCTTAATTATTTTGCTCAAGACCTCAGTACGAGGGATTTTTAAATAATGTACGAATTCTGCTTTGGAACTGTTATGTGATTGAGCATTTCTTATCTGAAAGGAGATGTCTGATTAGTGGTAGTTTAGGTTGAACAGTTTTTCTTTGACACTTCCTAATGGATATTCTAACAACCAAAGAGTGTTCTTTGAAAGCATTTGAACAGTAGCTTATTTCTTTTAGGGAGGCATTGGTAGTGGGTCTTCCTTAGGTCCTGTTTTCATGTGTCATAAGGGTAAAATTTCAAACATATATCTCGACAAATGAGTATGGGCTCACCATGACCTAATAGTAAGATAGCGCTCTTTGAAGCACAAGTTCTCGGGTTCAATCCCAGCCACTGCTGAGAAACAGGAGATGGATATTGCTCTTCTGTCTTTTGCGTGCACATCTGTCAGGGTAGATGATTTGGAGTTTTCCAAAATTTCTCATTTTCTACTTGAAAATATAGTCCACTATCTATAAAAACAGTTTAGGCAATGTATATTAAAATGCCTTACAATGTCCTTGGGTCATTAGGTTGTCTACTACATGGTGTCAAAACATGCAAGAAATGCCATAAAAGCAATGTTTTGTTCAACAACTGGGAATGAAGGTGGAATTGTCCACTTTGAAGACCGTGATTCTACCACAAGGTCATAATGGACAACTAGCACTATTCGACTTTGACACCGTGTTGTCATTATAATGGATGAAGACTATTATAAGGCATTTTAATATCCACAACATTAATTGTCTTCCGGAAGGACTAATAAATAGTGATCCGTATTCATGAGTTCAAAGGGAAAAAAACTTGAAGAAAGTTCCAAACTGAAATGACAGGCATGTTTGTGGAAGCCAGAAGCACAGCATCCATCTGATGTTGACAATGGTTGGGAAGACCTTCATCATTGGTACGAAAAATTGCGATTCCACTTTTAAAACACGGTAAGGCACGCATAGCTAATACCTTTATAAATACAAACGAAATATCAAATATTTCTTTTACAAAATTTAGCCTCACAGACAAATTCTCCTATTAAATATATTCAAAAGATTGTTGAGTAATGATTAGCTTAACATTTCACGCGCGCGCAGAATCTTAATTTATATAGGCTTTAATCACACATTCCCGCAATCAGTTCGAAAATAGAGTTTAGTTTTTTTTTTTTTTTTTTTTTTTTTTTTTTTTTTTTTTTTTTTTAAGTCATGCAAAAAGAAATCATTATCATTTCTTTATGAAAAAAGATAAGTACGATGACATATTAATGGCAAGACATATAATGAAAAATGAGACGTCAATCACGTGTTTATATATATATATATATATATATATATATATAATGAATTACTAAACATTGATTGATTTTTTTTTGTTTGAAAGTTTTCTGAATCTATTAGTTGATGTTACATTATATTATATCTTTTCTTTGAAAAGGTTCAAAAGCTTCCGAAGACTTACGTGCTGTTGCCATTCAAGTATTTGATAATTCAAAATGTGGAGCCTACACGACGAAATTCAGAATTCCTTTGCAGACATGGCATTTGTGCGCAGGATCGCTGGAAGGAGGAAAAGGCACTTGTCAGGTAAGTGGAGTACCGATTTCTGCATTTAGATTTTTGTTTCATTTTTTATTCTCAAAATGAAAATTGTAGTCTTAATCAACAGTTTACATAGTTGAAACTCACTTTTCTGTAATACATAAAAAGCTATATTCCTTCGAGAGATGCATTTAAATGTGTAATTTTTATTTCTTCCTTTAATGTAAAATTTATTAGTTCATGATAATATAATTGAAGTGAGGGTATTTTTTAAAGGTAATTAGATGATATAAATTACATGCTATTTACTGATTTCTCTTAAAATTATTTGGATTTATTTTTTTGAATGAAATATTCTTTGCTTTTCAAGTAAAAATCGATATGAAATTTATTTCTCAATATTTTGCTCATAAAATTTAAATTGTATTATTTTATATTAAACGACATTTTTTTTTTCAATTTGGTACTTTCTAATTGAATGGAATAACACGTTTGTTATTGTGTATTATGCTTTGCTAGCGACAAATGTGTATGATTTCGCATTTATTTTTCGAAAAAATTTAGATAGTACCTTACTTTTCTTGGTAAAATATGGAAATAAAACAAATAATTTTTCAATTTTGCTTGCATATTTATATTAGTTATTTGAAATATCAAATAATTAACGTCAATTTTCGTGGGAAAAAGACACTAGAATGTTGGAAAAGAAATAAAAATGAGAAGTTTGGATAAAAATGCAATTTTATGTTTATATTTGTTGCCTAAAATTAATGTTCCAGACGAATAGTTTAAAAGTGAGAAAATCGCAAAACAAAATATTTCAATTCTTATACACAAGTTTAAAATATTTCCCTTAAATTGATTTATTTAGCAAGATTATTTTATTTTACAACTTATAAAGGAAAATAAAAAGAATTTATAAGCATCAAAATCATTCAGTTTACAGGCCAATATCTAATTTGACATCACAAAGTGAATTCTTAACACTCAATGTCTTTATAAGGAATTTTAACATTCTCTCAAAATGCCTTCCGAGAACACGTTTTATGGAGAAAAAAAAAAAAAAAAACGTGTTTTCCGAGAACACGTTCTCTGAAAACTCTTAAGCACTTAGTTCAACAAATGTGCAGGCAAAAATTTGCAGGGAAGCATCCATTTCTTGTTGTTCGATAGGAGTTAGACTCGAGTCCAAGACCTTCTATTCTGTAACACATGGTCTAATTATTTGACTTTAATAAATTCAGATCATAATTAGCATAGTCTAATGAATGATGGATGGATTCTGAAAAATAACTTCTACATTCAAAATGATGATCATAGACTAATAAGGGTTATTAAGCACATAAATTTTCTCATAATTTAAGTAAGTTTATAAGTAAATCTGATACTGAATTAGGAATTTATTTTCTTGAGTCTTATACAAAACATATTAAAAATAAAAGCGGGGGAAATTTGTTACTGATGAAAAGATCATCTCAGTATCGAGAAAACTTCATGTATTTCAATATTTTAAGCCAATATGATATAAAATCTTGCTCAACTCACGAGGAAATATTTCAAAGGATATAATTGATAGAATTAGACTTCATAGGTTATAAGAAGATATTGCTGAACACTTTACAAAAATCTCAAAAATTATAATGTTCTCCAAATTAATTAATATATAGCGACAAGATGCTATTTTATAACGAAAAAATGGATCTCAATTGGTTCAGATAAATTTTAGAATTTTTATAAATGTATCTCTTCATAAAAAACTACAATTCACGATAATAGTATGGTGCACAGTACTTAAAAAATGCAGATGATTTTAGAGTTATTAATTCTGCTTTCATGAAGAGCGACAATGAGTACATAATGAGCGACAGCAAACTGTTGTTATAAATGAAAGAATCATAAGAAACAGAAAAGACTCACTTAAACGTGCATGAAGAAAGCATAACCCCTTTATCCAATATCGATTGAATAACTATGGCTTGGATCGAACATGAAATCTTTTTCTTCGTAGACAGCTGTGTTATCATAGTGAGCACGAAATTGCAACTCTTTTATTTTTTTACAAAATTGGTTTGGCTTAGGAGTGATTGCGTTAAACCTAATAACTCCCCGTGTCGTTGGTGGTACATCTACTGCTTGTCGTATCTTAAATACGCCATTTTTTTTTTTTTTTTTTTTTTTTTTTTTTTTTTTTTGGAGTTTGTACGAAAATGGTCTCATTACTCCTCATTTATGAACAGAAAAACTTTTTCCTGGATTTTGAATTTAAGTCTTTTAGTTACTGAATATTTAATTAATTTTATCTGCTCTTTTACTTTACTGTAATTAATAGATGAAGATGAAATATTTTACCACGAATCTGTGTTTCTTGTTGCAGGGAGATTCCGGTGGTCCCTTGGCTTGCAAGACAGCGGACAGAGGCTGGGTCATTGCGGGTCTGACGAGCTTTGGGTCGGGATGCGCTAAGAGAGGATTTCCTGACGTCTATACGAGAGTGAGCCATTTTCTATCATGGATCAAGCAGATGAGAGGATACTGAGAATATTTGCTTCTCGACATTTTGCCAAGAACAAGAAACATAAAACAAACCATTTTGCTTCAATTTAACTTATTAGGATCTAAATTCCAAACTTGTGTTCAGATTTTACGTATTTGGATAATCTCATAAATTTCATCGTTATTTAAAACATACTGCTTATTTATTTATTTTGCTTGAACTTAAACAATTTATACTGATTTGAAATTCTTAAAAATAAACATGAATGCATGCTTATTAAAAATTCTTGAATTATAATCATGTTCTGTGTTACATGCCTCACATCAATAAAGTTTTTCTGCGAACTGGTTTTAGAGTGAATTTATTTATCACACCATGTAATGTATTTAACCAGACGAGTCAGATGCCACTTAGAGAAACATTTTTTTAGTTAATTAGTAATAAATAATTCATTAGGATGTTGAAATCTTTTAATTTTTTAATCAGTCACATATTTTTTATATCACTGATACTTATATTGACTATACGGAAATCACTTCCGAAAATCTAGAACACATGTGTTCATAAGTCGCTTTGTTCCATGAACTCAAACATAATATATTGCTTTTTTATGTAATAGTTTACATATGTTGTAGATGTATAGAAGTATGTAAGCTGAAATATATATACTAACATATTATTTCACTAATATATACAATGTTTAAGAGAAACGAAAGTAATTTATGTAGCCAAAAAATATGTTATTTACTGCTGCGAGCATTACACTGCGATTATTAATTAACTTAATTTTAATAATTATGATATAAATTAATTAAATTATAATTTATTTTTCTAGTTTGCGTTCTTGATTAATCTGGATAGAGTGGTTCAGAGACTATTGAGCTTTGAACTTAATTAACTTAAGCATTTTGCTTTTCTTTGTAGTAATGATTGGTTCCATCATATCCAGATTACTAAGATGCCTCTGTACTTTTTTTAAAAGCACATCCTCTTAACACAGATAAGCGAAAAAAATAGTTAATGATGAATATCAAATACATGCATGAATAGCAAACAGTAATTTTTCTAGTTTCTATCGAAAAATTTGCAGTAGTGTAAAAGTAAAAAAAGGATTAACTACATAACTGAATATAAATTAAATATGAAACAAATTGCTCATTAAACTCACAATATATATATATATATATATATATATATATATATATATATATATGATGTGTGTGTGTGTGTGTGTCTATGTTAACTTATTCACGAAGAATTTTGAAATACTTAAATATTTTTGCTTAAATAGAAATACTTGCAAAATTTTTATAATGAATCATCATTGTATAAATGTTAAACTTCGGCTTTAAATTTCTGAGTGAATCTCTGATATCAAATAACTATTATTCAAAAGTTTAGCCTATCGTCTTAAAATCTCCCTTTATAAAGATTTTTGAGGTTTTGGTCTCCCAAAATACATTACATAAAAATCAAGGGTCAATAATCATAACTTTTAAAAGAAGACCTACTTAAAATTACTGATTTTGTCTTAGTACGAGAGCGATCCATAAAAAAATTTCATAAATCATTTAAAACTTAATTTTTGTAAGATAATGTAAGTTTTCTTCATGAAAAATTTTATTCTGTGTAACTAAATTAGGAAAAAATTAATAAAATAATAAACACATGTACAAAATTCCATCGACCAAGGAAATTGGCTGATTTACAACACTTTAC